>NW_004624788.1:2584259-2621870 GCF_000247695.1 Heterocephalus glaber
CTTCCAGGTGCTGGGACCAGCTGAGCTTCTCTGCCCTAGGAGCCTGGGTTGGAGGCAGGGAGCTTCCTTCAAGGTGCTGGGACCAGCTGAGCTTCTCTGCCCTGGGAGCCTGGGATGGAGTTAGGGAGCTTCCTTCTGGGTGCTGGGACTGGCTCACCTTCTCTGTCCTAGGAGCCTGGGATGGCAGCAAGGGAGCTTCCTTCTGGGTGCTGGGACTGGCTGAGCTTCTCTCAAGACTTTCTTGAAATATTGACCTAAATGAGTTACTGATTCTTCTTTGTGTTGCATCTCCACAGAGTATACCATTAATAAGGAGGGAATCTGGAAAGTTCATGAGGATGAATCAGTACAAGTGTAGAGCCATTATTAGAAAACATATTCAAAATAAATAAACTGAAAGTAGATAAAAGGTATAATCTTTGCCACTGAAAATTGTCATGCATTTCCTGTAGATACTCTCTGTAGTTCTCATGTGTAGGACAGAGGACTGACTGTGTATCAAAGGATGATAACCAGCAACAATTTCCTCACCTATTAGCAGCTCCAAAGTTTGCAGAGAAATTACCAATATTCAGATTTTTAAAATGAATAATGTATTTATTAATGGCATATATTCAGAAATGTGCAAAAATCAAAAGTGTGTAACTCAATAAATTTTAACAAACTTACAATACCCATATAACAACATGTAGATCAAGAATTTTCACTAGAAGCCCCTTTTGAGCCCCATTCTAGTAAGAGGCCGTCCTATGTAACCATCCTGCTGCCTTTTAGTACCATAGCTTAGCCTATGTTTGTACTTTTTATCAATGAGCTCATACAGCATGGACCCTTTTGTCTGACTTCTTTTTCATGAACATCATGTTTATGAGATTCCTCTGTGTTGTTTTGGTAGCAAAAATGTATTTACTGCAATTAGTGTGAAATATTACCTTCGTGAATGTACATACATTTATGTAACTGTTTTACAGTTGGGCATTTTAGTGGTTCATAGTTTGGCGCTATAGTGTTATGAATAAGGCTGCTGAGAACAGTCTTGTGCATAACACATTCCTGAATTCTTGGGCATGTCTGGAAACATATAAAGCTATTTCTTCTGGGTTATACCTAGGAATTAAATGTCTATTTACAGGGTTATTTTTGAAGTTTGTATGTTTATAATTATATAGGCATAATTCTAATGAGGATTGCTTGAAACACTCAAGACACTGGTTCTCATGGAATGAATGGGTTGCTATCATTTCTTACAAATTCCATTATCTGGAGAGCACTTTTGAACATAGTAACCCTTTCTTCTACTATAATTATACTATGGCTATTATATCTAGCATCTATCTTTTTTAGGGAACTGAATGTATATCCTATACATATACACATTGTGAATCCATTTTCAAAACAGTATGGCAATGTAATAGAGTAGCAACAAGTCTACTTCTAACACCCATGTGAGTAATCTCCCCATCCTGTTACATTTACATTAAATAACACAACAGAAATTATGCTTACCTATTTAGAATTCTCTATTCTTCATTTTTCTAACCCAATGCAAAATTTTATATATCACACATTTTGTATAAATTCCTTAAAAATTTGACAGATTGTAAGACTCGCCTCTGATATGTACTCAAAATAAATTCCTAGTTCAACTACATCACATTCTATGGAGGGGGGTTGGAAAAAACTTTTTAAAAACTGATTTTTATCACCAAGATTTGGAAAGAGTACAAAGACATATTAGGAATAACTGATACTTAGCATTTCCTTGGCACATTTGCCTTGTCCGAATAAATCATGTGTGTAGTGTAACAGTTTTCAAGCCTTCTTTTAAAAAAAGTCTTGGGCACCTAATAAATGGAGTATATGAGGAGTAAATTAAAATTCTTCCATTTTTATTTCATCTTTGATATAGAATTTTTGGTTATAAATGTACTGTTTTCATTCATTTAACAGTATTTATTGAGTGCCCACCAAGAACCATATTTTTTTAAAGTTGCATTTAATATGACTCTTGCCTAAAATAATTTTAGCTCTGACACTCACACAGGTAACCAAATCATAGAGTATGATGCTATTATATAAACAAAGTGCAATAGGAGTGCTCAGAAAGGAACAGTAACTCCTGTCCTCTTTTTGCCTTTTCTGCTTCAATTCCTACCATTTCTCTATAAGCAATAACTGCTAAATCCCACTGGGATCCACATTCACCCCTACTCTTTATTAAAAATGTACATTTTAATGGTGAAGTTAACATTTTATGCAGATTAAATTAGATTAATACGTAAAAGAACAGCAGCTTAATGCTGGTTTATTAGTTTCTCATTTAAATTTTAAACTTCAAGACAAAAAAGAGAGCAATTTGCTGACTCCACTTTATTTCCAGGCACATCATAGTTGACTGATAAATATTTGTTAAAGGATGAAAAGATGTAGTGGAACTAATTACATTATCAGTGACAAAGTAAATTATGACCTTAAAAATGGATCTACCTTTTGATATTGTAATTCTACATTTAAGGAAAGAATTTAAAAGAAGAAAATCTCCATTGAGCATGTAGATGTATGTGATTCAGATTGGTTTTCATTAAATCTGTGGAACAGAGAGGTTCACAGTTGTGTGCCTTGAATTCTGCAGCTAGAACAAACTTAGATCGAATTTCTCCTTGCCACTTACCAAGTGAACAGAGGGGCCCATTTTCTCATCTGCAAAATGAATCTGAAAATAGTAGTTTCTATACTCAAAAGGTTGTTGAGAATATTGGTGAGACAATGTGGGAAGAGCTCACTGCACAGAGCCTGATCCACGGTAAATACTTAGTAAATAGGTACCAGTCACCTTAGCCCAAGCATGTTGGTTATCGAAAGTCAGTCTGTATCCAGGTATTTTCCTGCTCTCTATTGGAGTATTAGCATAAGAAAAGGTTAGATGTAGAATCTCTGTGTTGAGCTTTCTTATGTTTACATTGATTATCAGTCAATCATTAATTTTTAAATTTCATTTATTAACTTTTTTGAATTTATTAACTTTTAAATTGATATAAAATTTGGACATATTTATGGGGTACCATGTGAGGTTTTGATTCACATATACATTTTGTAATATTCAAGGTAAACACATATTTTCTCAAACATTCAGTATTTCTCTGTTGTGAAAATATTCGAAATCCTGTCTTCTAGCCTTTTTGAAATATACAGTACCTTATCATCATGTTTAATCACCCTACTGTGCAATAGAACACTCAAAATTGATAGAGCAATAATACACAATAAGACAGGCGCTTGCCTCGCCCTTGCCTTGCCTCCATGTTTTCTTCACAAGATGTTCTGTCCCAGAAATGTAACAGTTTGCGCTGTGGGGGCTTCTGCCCAATGTTTCACAATGTTTTGTAACTGTCTGAACTACATGACTTTTCAAGAATGTCCTGTTAATTCTGCCCCCTTTCAGGAATGTTCTGTTAACTCTGACCCTCTGCTCCTGTGAGCATGCTTGCCTGGCATGTGTTTTAGGAATGTTCTGAAACTCCGCCCCTCTGCTGCAGTGAGCATGCTCGCCTACCCCCAGATCCCTATATAAGGGTGCTCCCATTTCTGCTCAAGTGCTCAGGCTTCCCAGTACGAATTCCTCTGAGCCCGCCAGCATAATAAAATGTTTTTCTCCATCTCTTCAAGTGACTTTTGGATTCTCGAGTTTTCAAATTTCTGCAGTGGTGGCACTTGAGCTATATTTTAGTATATGTGCTACCGAAGTGAGCACTGGCGCTTGAGCTATGACAGTTGGCTGTAACACTGTTACAGTGTTGGCTGTTCCACTTTGCCACCAACAAAATAATCTATTTTCAGAAGAGCCTATACCTGTTTACTCAGTAGTCTGGTTTCTTATTTACACCTTGAGCTGCTTCTGTTGTCTCTTAGTTATGGTATGTCTCTTATTTATAGGAAGAAGACTGGTTTCTTCCTACATTCGCTCAGCCAAAGCAGAGTTAGTTTTTGATTAATACAATATTTTAATTCTGTCTTGTTTTTCCTCATTTCCACCACATAATAGCATTTCCTGCGTTTCAGAACAATTTGTTTTACTTTACTAATATTTTGAGGCCAGCTCGTGACATTTAATGTTCTCAGTAATTAGGGAAGGATTAATTTAGTTAGCCTGGAATGGACTCAGTTGTGTTTCTAAATTAGTAAATTCATTTTCATCCAGCTAATGGAAGGCTAGAAGAGTCCTGCTTAAAAGTAGAACTATTGGTTCTGCCTATTTTGCCTTAGAAATACTTTAACCGTAACCCAGTGGCTCTGATCTTCAGTTCTTGGCTTGAAGCACTTCATAAAATTTGCCATCTAAATCGAATCATTCAGGTGGGAGAAATATTAAGAATACAGAAGTGCTTGGCATTTGTGGAGCCCACAGAAGACTTCTACTCATACCATATCTGTAAGGATATCCTCCCACCCTCATCCCAGTCCTGTGATGTTGGTACATGACCCACATTTTAATGATGAGGAGCATAGAACTCAGAGAGGTCAAATGCTTTGTCCGAAGTCATGGTGCTTATAAAATGCAGAAACTGGACTGATTCCCAACTTGTCATGCATGGTCAGATACTAAGCAATTGTGAGTTAGCAGACATAAATCAATTGTATTTTGGCTCATTTGGTTGAAACTTTTAACCTAAATTTTCCTTCTTATCTATGGAGCATTTTTATCTCCTGTCTCTCTTTCTTTTTTGAGGATATAAATTAATTTTGGCTAATTTTGCTGAATGAGCAGCCAGAATAAAACAATATTACTGGGAGGAATGAATTCTCTTCATTTATTTTAATGGAGAGGTAATTGTAAGACTTAATTATCAGAAACAGTGTCCCTTTGCGCTTATGGTAACCTACGCAGAGCTGTAGAACACAATTACTTGATATAATTTTGTTCCTTTCATACATGAGTGGAGAATGTGATACCCAAGGGAGAGAGTTTAGGATATAACTCTAGTTTAGGTAAGGCATTAATTGTTGGTCTTTTTTGGTGTGGGGAACTTTGGTTGAGATTCTTTCTGTGTAGGTGTTGTAGGGATCTCATTCCTGAAAGACCTTAAATTTAGAGTTTGTCTTTTCTCCAAATGAGGATTTACCAACAGTTGTATCATAGAGTGACTGAGTGTATGAGTTCTGGAGTCAGCCTGCCTGGTTTTCAATTCTGGCTCCACATCTGAGTACTGTGGGACTTTAGGCAACTCACACAACCTCTCCCTGCCTCAGTCTCTTCATCTGTATAATAGGGATAATAACAGCTACTTTATGGAGCTGCCAAGAGTGCAGTGAAGATATACCCTGTAAGTACCAGAAACAATACACATTGGCTATTGTTATTGGTGTGATGTGGTAAAAGTGGTATTCATAAAATATGGCATTTAAAATATACTGCAGTCCTTTAAATTTTAGAGCAACTCATATCATGCATAATTTTTGTTGTACAGATGGTCTCTAGAATTTTTTAAGCATGCATGCTGAAAATCTATACCCAAGAAAAGCAACTTCTCATTTTCCCTACCAGCCTCTGGTAATAGTTTTCTACTTTCTTAGAGTTTGACAAGTTTGCATATCTCATGGAAATTGAATCATGCAGTATTGATCCTTCTGTTACTGACTGGTTTCACTTAATGTAATTGCCTAAAAGTAATGTGTGTCAAAATCTCCTTCTTTTTTTATGGCTGAACAATACTCTATTGTATGTATTACCACATTTTCTTTATGAACTCATCTATTGATGGACATATAGTTCGTTTCC
The DNA here is from genome assembly GCF_000247695.1 of Heterocephalus glaber. The sequence goes on from NW_004624788.1 coordinate 2,590,036, forward strand.
CTATCTTGACTATTGTGAATAGTGCTACAATGAACATGAAAGTACAAATATCTCTTCAAGATTCTTTTGCAATTTTTATTAACCTTATGTGGCATTTCTCAAATTTTTGATGAGCTCAAGAAATAAAAATATTCCTGCTCTCTCTTTAAGGAATCACTTTTTGTAACTCATCCATTACTTTATACCTTATTTAAAATCAAATAGCACTTATAGAAATTACATAACCACAAAATAATTCTAGTCATCAAATCCATTCTAGCAATCACTTCAAGTCTCCTTTTTCCATTCTACCAATGCATATTTTAGAAACCATTGATTTCCAAAGTAAAAAAATTCATCCTATGGCCCAGTTCAGATACCACAGAGATTCTCTCCAACTGAACTATAATTTCATTATCACTCTTTTGACACTTACATATTTCATTATATATTCAGGCTTATGCATATAGAATTTTTCTTTTTCAATAGATTTCAAGCTTTTTTGAGTCAAGGAATCTTGCATTCCTTAGATTATCAGGTGCCTCCATATGCTTCTGACTCATGCATCTATAAACACTGTCTCTACCTTACCTCCTATTTTTTCCAGGTGAAAGCTCAGTTACCCTTATAATTCCCACCATATACATATTTACAACAGCCATTTCATGAGTTTCAGAAAAATTCATGCATCATTTTGAGGAGGACTGATTTTGAATAGTCCTATTTCAGAGAACACATATGCCCTCTAACTTCTTAGTCTCTTGTTTCTCTACTCTGTGAGATTGCCCATCCAGAGACCCAGATTATTTTCATATTAGTATTTTAGAGTTTTCCCACTTTCTTTAGTTGCTTGCAGGAACAGCCAATCCACAACAATGTTTTGGATGAAAAATACTTTTCCAACTTCTTGGAGCTTTGGTTTTCTCAGAGCAACAGCTGATATAATAATGAGTATACATTAGATATTTGATAAATGCTTGCTAATTGGAATTACAAAATGCTTGATTATGGGAGAAACAGGTTTAGAAAGTGGAGACAAATGGTGATAGTGTCCTGGAAAATCTGGGAGTGAAGCATCTTAAGTATGAATCTTATTTCCTCTGCTAAGATTGCATAATAAAAGAATCTGCCCTTAGTGAGAGTGAGGCATTTTGAAGAGATGATCATTCTCAAACTAGACACTACTATTTCTTTAGCCATAACCTTAATTAGGACTGATAATCATTGGAAAGATTATTATTTCCATCACTAGCATGCTAAGTATTTGGAAGATTTTGTTTTTCCTTAACTCTAAAGAATTGTCTATACAGAAAGGCCTAGAGTATTAAAGGAATCTTAAACCTTCGCTCTTATCCAAGCAGTCTGACTATGCAGCCTCAGGGGTAAACACAAAAGCTAGGTATTACTCTCTCAGCATGGCAATTGAGATCATGCTTCTCCATCTTTCCTTTGTGACAAGGCAAAACTTTGAAGGTTCTCAGAACATAGAGGGCAAAGAGAGCCTATATTCTTCATAGGAACAGGTAAACAGAGATAAGTACTAGCTAGTTTCTAGAGGAGAGAACCTTGAAAAGGAAACTAGAATGCTACACAATAGGCCTGCAGAGAGGATATTGTCTGCTAACATCTGAGGCAGTTCGGTAGGTAAAACATGGTACAGCTGAGCGCAGTTGAGGTAGAGAGAGGAACAACACTGCAAGCTCAGGTCTGAGTACGAACTTACTCTGGGAGCCTGGCTAGCAGAATGCAGAAAGGTTCATGCTTTAGTGACAGCTTTCATAAGTTGAGCGAGAACCTACATCATATATGTTTGGGAAGAAACTAGACCAATAATACTCCAAACACGTCACAATGTGCAGACGGCAAGATGATTTTTAGATGATACATAGAACAAATTTTATTTTTCTCTACATTTCTATTTACTAAAATATATAGAAAATAATTAGTGTGTAAAACCCATGATTTTACACACAGGTGACAAAAACCAAGAACTATGGAGGACATATTCAAGAATGTCCATAATTGTTTCCAGGCTTTGAACATGGAAGCTATCACCAAATCCATCTGTAATATGGACATAGAGGTGATATGGACTGCCTGTGTGGATTTGTGTAAATTGACCTTCCATATGCACCATCATGTGCTTTTCTTGGGTTAAGAAGAATAGAGGGGGATTGAAATAATTGAATATTAAGGTGATGGTATGTGAACAGCCATATTTAGCACACTAGGTTAGACAACCACTTGGTGGAGATATTGCGGAAGAGATTTAAGCACTAAATAGAATAAAATGGGTTTTAACATCCCTACCCTGCTAGATATTGTAAAACTATTACAGGATCTAAAGAAAGAGAATTAGAAGGGTTAAAGTAACAGTTGTAAAAAGACACAGGACCTCCTTAACATTCCCATAATGATACATGCTGGCATTCTAGACATTTTGTATCTGTAGGAGACCCTCACAAGAAACAAGTATGTTTCATCCTCACGACCTTCAGTGTCCTGCTGCACTACCATCTAGGTTAAGAAACTTGCTAGTTCTCTGAATTTAGACCTTTAACTATGTTTGATGTATAAACAGTACTTTTTATGGCTTTAGTATTCATCCAGTTTTCCATGGATGTGACTGCTGAGTAATTCACAGGGACATTGCCTGAAGGATGGAAATAAATATTAATTTATTATCCATTATTGTAATTCTATTTTTATTAATTAAAGTATTCTATTTACTTTTTAGAAAATATTATTTACTTGTATTATTATCCATGAATTTTATATTTGGTTCTTTGGCTCTCTGCACACATTATTTCCCCATTAATAAGGTGACTGTTCATTTCCCCAAAGATCTCACCCTCTAATAGGGTAGGGAAATCTTACTTAAAATTCATGTTACAAACATTGGAAATTTTAGTAAATTTTTGGTACTGGGGATCGAACTCGGGTCCTTGTGCTTTTGAGGCAAGCGAATTTTTAGTAAATTTTTAATTAGAAGTTCCACAACAAACTCTAAATCTGTCTGGATTTCTATACTTTGTCAATCCCAAGAGCTACTACCCAGTTTATTAGGTTATAGATTAAAGAAATATATCTATCTTACAAGTATGTAACCAACTATTCTTCCCAGCTTAGTTTTCTTCAGACCTCATTGTACATTGAATCAATTAGGTCACTTCTATAAAATGCAGTTTACTGAGTCCCATCATTATGAATTTGAACTTTTAACAAGCACCTTCATATTTCTGAATTGATGGTTCATGAACCATGGGTTTGAAAATAGTACTGTACTTGAAATTGTCTGATTCACACCAGAGTTAAAGAGTAAAGTAAACCGCACCTGGGTATCATACCTACAATATACTCTTTTAGGGACTCCACAAATTAATTTGTCAAATGATTCCCTTGACTAAAAGGGAATCATCCTAGCTCCAAGCAAAGTACAATATATCAGGAAGTGGATATAAACACATTAAAATGAAGAAAAAATGTTTCCAAGGTAAATAATGTACCTTATGAGGTCACTTAAGCTGAGGGTTATCATATACATCTTAGCTTATGGAACTAGTTAAGGATAAAAACAACAACCTTCAGCTGAGATTTATTTTCATATTGATGAGGAAAGCTATTCAAAACCTTCTACTTCAAGGGAAATACAAGAATTGTAGGTTATTGAATCTCAGATTAAGTTTGACAAAGAATGCATCAGTGTTCACATGGCATCTCATTGCCAACTTTTGTTTAAAACTCTATTTATTTATTTCAGGAAACCTAACAATAGAAAGGTTGAAAATGGCCTGAAATCAGTACAAACACAGATTAATAAGTGCATTAGTATAGATTCTTTTTTTTTTTTTTAACTACTGTAGTGTTTATTTGAGCAAATAGTAATTCACAAACCAGGCAGCTCTTGATTGCAGGTGGTTCTGACTCTGACACAGGGCCAGGAGAAGAAAGCCTTTATGGGTGAATTCCACAGATAAGATTTGAATAGTCCCACCCCTACCACTGCTGCCCCTGACCAGCTCTCTAGAACTGAAGAACCACTAGTACAGATTCTTTTTACAAATGGATGGGAGAGATTGACTGATTTCATGGAATCATTTAGGTGATTGTAAGAGCTGGGAATTACAAAATATCTATAGGAAAGGCCAGCAGGTTGGAAATTCCATCAGGAGTTGATGTGGAAGTCTTAGGTGGGAAGGCAGTCTAGAGACAGAATTCCTTCCTCTTCAGGAGACCCCAATCCCCAGTCTTTCTCTTGAGGCCCTCAGCTGATTGGATGAGGCTGGTCCACATTCTGGAGAGTAATCTACTTTACTCAGCCCACTGGTTTATTCATCATACCTAATAAATAACTTTACAGAAGTATCTATATGGGTGTTTGACTAAAACACATGTTGACACACAAAGTTAACCATCTCAATAAGCTAAATGATTATGAATTAAAAAGTTCATAAAGAAAACCTTTAAAATGTTGGTGTCATTGTTGAAAGGTGAGCTATAAGTGGTTTCTTTTCTCTATATATCAGCTTACTGATGTTAAACACCTGTTTTAGGGAAAATTGGCCATTCTGAATGTCATAAATTTATAGATTGTATTCATAAGGCAATCAATGAAAAAATGTAATACTTCAAGGATCTAAAAATTAGAAGGATTTTTCGGTGGTTGATTCTTTGGACCTATGGTGAGGCAGGACATCAATGGTGGCAGGAGAATATGATGGAGGAAGCTGTTTACCTCATGGCATCCAGGAAGCAAAAACGAAGAGGAAAGGGCTGGAGTCCCAATATTCCCTTCACAGGCACATTCCCATGACCTAACTGACTTCTACCAGGACTTACACCCTGACGATGCCACTGTCTCCCAGTGGTGCCACATGGACCTCTGGAGACATTTAAGATCCAAACAATAAACCTGATCTAGAATAAATAATGCCAAACAGGACAAGATAGAGTTTCATGCCCATTAAGCAAGATATAAAAGGAAGACTGTGGCATGATTTCATTCTTTTCTTTTGTGGTAGTAGGAAATCATTTTCTGGAAATGGAGCAGCCCAAGATTTCCCACATCATGCTTTTCTCTCTGTTCTCAGTGCATTGTAAAGTAAAAAGTGGTGAAAGATCTTGACCCAGAGTATCCTGGTACCTGCTGAGAAAGAAACATTTCAATTGATATGGTACTCTATGGGTGTCTATCTTGGATACTTTATTACACTCAGAACTTAATTATGAGAGTTATGAACTTAACTTTCCACTTCTTTTGGATCTTGTTGGCTGCTCTGTTTGCTCAAATATTTGGGCTATCCTTTCTTAGTTCTCACAATTAATTATGGAGAAGATAAAGAAGAAATTGAGTTTTACTTCAAGTTATGTGAATAGTTGGATTTGACAGGCTGAGGCAAGCCACTTTGTGTTTCTGGACCTTAGCTTCTTTACTGATACAATAAAACAATTGGGTTAAATAATTGTCAACGTTTCTACAATCTTTAGGAATCTAAGAAACATGTAGCTTAAAAGAAGTATGAAGATCTGCCCTATAAGATACCATAATTCCATTCTGGTGAAATTACACTCTAAGACAGGTGGTGTCAAGGCACAAAACATGTAATCGTTGAGTAATGGGACAGGTGAAGGGGTTCAAAAACTATTCAGCTCTTTCAGAACTGGGACTTTATGGTGTCCACATCAATTATTTCTTGAAGTGTTGCATCTTTAAAAAATTAAAGTGAATGTGTCTAAACACCACTGATTCTTTTGGATCCACATAGTAATGACCTTTTAAATGACCTTCCTTTTGAATGAGCTTTGCATGGCTTTCCCTCAGCATTAGCAAAAGTATTAAGGTGTGATGGAGGCACTGTAAGTGTCAAAGAAAGATACGTTTTGATGCTAAATCAAGACCAAACCTAGACCAGTGGTGACAAACCTAAGTATATGAGTTGTTTTTTCTAAACTAAAACCTCAGTATTCAGGTTTAATTGCAGTGTTGGCACTTCACAATAAATAAGTGGGTTTTGGGTTACACTAGGTCTCTAAAAGCTTCACCATCCCTGACCTCAACCATTACAACACTAAGATCCTTGAAGACAGAAACTGAGCCTTATTGAGCTTATATTCTACCTCAGTGTCTGGAGTGGGGTAAGTGCTCAATATATGCTGTTGAATAGTTGCAAAAATTAAACATGGATTGTAATTGGTACAACATAAGAATAAGGGATATATATTTTAACAGGTCACTGATTAGCTATTTTATACCATTTATGTGCCATTTATACATCAATCTTATGCCATTCAATTAAAGTATACTTTCAGCATTTATGAAAAGCTAGCTAAGGGCAATTTGATATGAGATGCTTTATATTTATCTCTTTGTAACATATAAGATTCTAATTTAGTTCTTACCCATCTTAGAAATGATAAAATTAAATTTAAAAATATAAATTCAACTGCAATATTCTGTGGCTTTATGACTATAATTTTAAATCAGAATATCACTTTTGTAACATCAGGGTTATATTTAGGAAGAGAAATATTTAATTTATTGAAAATAAATAAGCAAATAAGTCCATATTTGCTCTTTTACCTGGACACTGCTAGTTTGAAATTCGTGGAGCTATCTCTGGTACCAATTTCTTCTTTGAGGAAGACCTTAGGCATTCTCCATTTCAGCTTTCCTTTGACCTTTCCAGGGCATGTGTTTGTCCTGGAATCCCCCATTTTGTTTTTAGTTTATGTAGGGCCTAAGAGTTATTGCACAGAAAGGTGGAAGAGAGCTTCCTTTTTGTACAGGCTGGAGCTTCTGCATTTCATCATTACCCTCTTTTCTAAAAAACGCCAGTCACATGTGAGTTGGACTCCCTAAGGCTAATGGCCAATCCTTTGCCCCTTGCTCCAGAGGACTTCTTTCCACAGGCCCTTGCCATGCAAGCTCTTGCCTCTTCTCTTCAGGCTCCTCGTAGTGCCTCCAGAATGCCCACTAGTGTATCTTCTCACCTATACCTGCCAATCAGCATGTGAAGAGGGGATGTTTGATTAGGCCCCTGCTGAAATCATGTTGCTGCCAGCCACAAACAGATTCCTTTTTAAGGAAACAACCTGCAGCTTTGCTTTTACACCCCCAGATTGCAGAAAGAAGTTTAGGGCTAATAGCTTTAGATTGGTGTCAAAGGCATTATTTATGTTCATTAGACACAGTGTGAAAGCACATGGCTTACACACAGGCAGAGGCATTTCCTATCTTGCTCAACCCTTCATTGTTATCTTGTCAAGTCTTAATCCAAAGCTTGACTAATGTCTAATGTTGCAGTTCATAAAAAAACATACAGACTTTGGCTCTATATATTTCTAAGGCTCTGTGGGTGTTTTTCTGAAAATCAGTTGGTGAATATTAAGCCTAGTAAAATTTAGTTTATTGCCTCTAAATTAAAGCTCACTATATTTTATTGAGAAATGGCATACAGGTTTTTAATTATCTAAGGTTAAGTTTCTAAGAAGGCCATAATATTCACAAATGCACAGGAACTCAGAACTACACTGTTTTTCTTTTTCATTTCATAGCAATTAGCAATTGCTAAGTTAAATTACTTCTTCATTTAAAACATATCTATGGAGGGTCAACTGTGTACTAGGCACTGTGGTACCCACTATAAACAGTGGGGGGAAAAACATGCAAGTTCCCAATTATCCCGGAACTTCAATGACTGAGTGTTGTGGCTGGAGAATGACTGAGTGTTGTGGCTGGAGGTGAGAAATATTGAACAAGTGAACCAAATAATGATAAATGTATGTATGTGTGTGTATATATATATATATATATATATATATATGACTCTATTCAAATAATGATAAACAAAATTTTAAAAGAGAAAAATAAGATAACAAGAGAAAAAAAATTAAAGAAGAAGTGATGATTTCTATGAGCTTTGTGTGTGTCCCAGTGCTGGAATAATAGAGGGACACCAGATTTTCAATAGGCAGATGAGCTAACAGGTGACAATCTTGTGTAATAGGTTCTGTGATAATCCCCACAAATGAGGTCTAGTGGCATGCGTAAGGAGTCTAACTCTCTATGGAAGAACCAGAGAAGGCCTCTTGGCCTTTACTGTGACACAGCTTGGTTGTTTCATTAATAACCACAATACACTAAGCACCTTCCCTACATCTAGGTGACTCCCCTACACTAGCTGTGGCCAGAAGTGAGGAGCACGTGGGTCCAGATGAAAGTAGATCTGGAGGAAGAATTAAAGTGTGTCTGAATAGTGAAGATTTTTTTGTTGTATTGTTTGTCCTATAGTTCATGTAGTTGAATGGTTAGAAAGGGATATTACCTAAGGTGTAAATAATGGGGAGAATCTCTTTCTCTATAGCACCTATCAGTGGACTTGGGCCCTCTTATTTATGTACTCCAACTCAGTCTGTATTTGTACATACTGTTCTCCTTCATCTTGCAACTCTCCCTGCCTTTTCTCTACTTCCCTCTGATAACTTCTACTTGACCTTTGGCAATGTCCTTAAATGTCACTTCCTTAGAACAGTCCTTCCTAATTCTTCAAGATTTTAAGAGGTCCCTCAATTATAAGCTCTTACAATGTCTTCTATGTAATTCCCTGCTATAATTTTTGCCACATATATTCTGATTATCTATTATTTGTTTCCACCAGTCCCCCAGATAGATCTCTTTTTTTGTTTGTTTTTTTTGTGTGTGTTCTTTTTTTTCTTTTTAAGAAAATATAGAGTTTATTAGACACTGAATAGAAAAATAAAATCATTTACAAAGAGACCTTGATCCTTCTGGGCACCTCTATGACCTCCACTCCAACCCCAAGGAAAGCATTATTTTATATACACAATGGCTGGCAAAGATTAAAAAAACGCAAACTTCCAAAGATGACAAATTCTCAGCTTAAAGAGGTTGATGACTGAGTCAGCTGCTATGGTCCCTAGAGGAGTCCTCTTGTGTGGTCGCAGCACCAGTTCAGGCCCCAGCCTTGTGAACCAGAGGCTGATACCAGGGACCCTGAGCATGTGACAAGGCAGACAGCCTATGACCTCATTGCATCTTCCAGCATCTTCTCTATCCAGTATTGCTTCTGCTCCTCTATCGCCTGGCCAAACCGATCCATGGCTTCCCTTAGTCACTGGGAATTTTCTGCAAAGACGAGGTGAAACCACTGAGATTCCTTGAACATGTAAGATTTGCCACGGGATAATATCAGCTTGTGGTCCAGGAAGCAGCAGTGGAGGACCGGTTCTTCTTTAAATGTACATGGTTCCAGTAACTTCTTCAAGTTTATCCAGATATAAAGGCCACAGCCATGACTGCGAAAGGTGATCTTAAACTCATACTGCTCCTCCAACTCATGCAGCCTCTTGGAGACATACACATAAGCCTCCTGGAGCCAGGAGTGATGGGTGGGCAGGTACACTCTGTTGATCCAGTCTCTGTCCCCAAGCAGGTGACGCAGCTTGTACTGGGTGATGCCAGAGACACTGTGGAGGTAGCCAAAGGGGCTCATAGCAGAGATCACATCATCATTGTGGGTATACAGAACACCAAAGCAAAAGGCAGTGATGCCAAAATCCTTACTTCCCCAGATCACATGGGTCCTGTTGGGGTCAGGCAAACTTTCTAAGATAAGAACACTGGAATATGATGGTTTCGTCAAACATGGACAGCATGTATGTTTCATCTATGATCACATGTCATGCATTTCTTTTGGCAAATTTCAGGTATTCTTTCAGTGACTCCTTCATGTTGACATCACCCAGAGGATTCTGAGGGTTGGCTAGCAAGAGGCCTTTGACCTTTTTACTCTTAGTCTTAGCTTCAAGCAGGGCTTGCTCATCATGAGCTGGAAAGGCTGGGTGTTTGTATTAGTGATCTCACTGTCCACATAGACAGGAATCAGCTCAACTTGTGCATACATCTGGGCGCTAAAGAGGAAGCCACTATGGAAGGGAGTGGGGACCAGAATGACATCCCCTGGGTCACACAGAACCATGACCAGTGCAGAGAAGACAGCACAGCAGCTATTTAGAACAACCGTATTTCTCAGATTCAGGCAGCTAGGTGATCCACAGTGGTAGGTCAGGAACTTGGCCACTTCTGCCAGCAGAAACCGATGTCCTCTCCAGTTGGGGTACTGCAGCAGGGGGTCCTCCATGTAGTTCATGTCATTTGGATACAACCTTTCAGTCATCAGATCAACACACAGCCTGTTCTCATTGTTGCCAAGGTTAAGGAATCCCAAGGAGTTCAGGATGGTGTGGTATTTGTCTCCTTGGTAGGCCTCGTAGTCCTAGAAGTTGGAGTAATAAAATGTAGACATCTTAACTCCCCAGTTGGACAGAATATGGCTGCAAAATGTAGCTTCAGAATCACTCCGCTGGGCACCTGGGTGGTTATGCTGCATAACTGATGGGGCCTGGCTCGTATTCCAGGTATCTGTACCAGCCTCAGAAGGCTTGCTGGAACCCTGTTGCTATCCATACTCAGCTCTTCAGCCTAGAATCCTTACTAGTGCTGAAGGTGTCCTTAGTCTTTGGGGCTTGGAGACCTGTTCTTCCTCTGTTCGCTAAGCTTGTGTCTTGTGCTTTGGCCTGGAAACCCAGATGGATGTCTTAAAGGAATGTGTTTAACTGACTTCAGTTTTCCAGAATTCCCTGAGGTATCTAGGACCCAGGACATACATGCTTAGTAAATATTTGTTGAATTAAAGATGAATAAGATTGTCAATGGTCTCATGGCCTCTTCTGTGCAGACTCAACTATGTAGTCTAACCAGTGACTCTATGATTACAGTAGCTTGAACATGTACTCTTCAGAAGAATCCCTCTAGGATTACCCCAACCTGAGACCACTGTTAGGTTTCTCTATTTGCAAATCAGTGAATGGAGCTGCTGTCTTCTGAAGGCTTGAGTGTGGTGGGAAGGTTCATTTCCAAGGTGGCTCACTCATCTGGTGGTAAGTCGATTCCTTACTATTTGGTCCTCTTCCTGGAAGTGTCTTCAATATCCTTGCCCATGGAAGCAGCTGAGTTCCCACCCAGTAACTGATCCAAAGCAGAGACTGTAATGCCTTTATAACCTGGCCTTAGAAGCCACACTCCTGCCATTTTCAATTGGGTAAATAGGGCAGACATGATTCACTGTGGGAGAGGACAACATGAGATTATTGAGAGGTGAAGATCAATGGGACCATCTTGGAGGCCTATTATCGCACCAGGCTAAGTAAATCCTCCCTTTATTCTTGAAAGAAGAATCAGGGTCTTTTTCATGTGGCCATACCCCAAAGGAGTGTTTGGTGAAGAGGATGTTGACCCTTAGGGATACTATACATAAGCTACATGTGAGTTGTTGACAGGCAGAGAGTCTTTGACTTATCTTCAACCTTTCACCTATGGTCCCCTCTGACCTTTGGCAACATAAATAAATTTCCACAATATCCCTCTTCAGTGGGTGTTATTTTCCCTATTACAAATGATAAGTTAGGGTCAAAACACAGTCAGGGGAATTGCCCAAGGGTAGCCATATGTCACTGTCAGCATGAGGATTACAGCTCAAGGTATCTGAATTCCAAGCTGTGTTTAGACTGGACCACCTCCGGTGTGTAATGAGTTGTGGCATGCACCAACTTCTCTCAATTTCCTTTTAATTCTGCCTAACCCTTGCTGAATTCATCTTCTCACCTCCATGGTACACTGACACACTCCTGTGTGCATGCACCCGCTTGGACACCTACAGTTCACCTTGTCCCCACATTTTCTGAAAACCCAGAGGACCCGTCCATGACAGCCTCTCTCTTGTGCTAATAGGGGCCCCTCAGGGGAAGTTTCTAGAGTAAGAACTAAGCTCCCAACTTCAGAATGGGAAAACTATAATTTTCATATTGTATCTCCTTGCCAATTGTAAATCAGTCATTTTAAGGGTGCTTCCCATTCTTGTTTCCCTTCAGGCAGCTCTTATTCCTCTCCAGAAAAAGAAAGATTTGCTTTATAGCTAACTGCAGGACTGAAACAACATATAAAATAGCAACAGCAGGGAACAAATGTGTCCCTAAAGTGGCAATATGGTGCCTTTTTGTGTGTTTTAAGGCTTTGCGGTGAGAGGCAATTTTTCTTTTCTGGTTTCTACTTGAATAGTTGTTGAAAATTTGGAAAACAATATTAGGTGTGCTCAGTAATGGGGCCTGGCCTGAGTTATTCTGCACTACTGCACTATCAGTTATATATATATATATATATATATATATATATATATATATTTTCCAACATTACTTTGGCCAGCAGCACTCATGATATTTGTCGGGCAAAGCCATCAAGCTAATAAAAAGTATCATTCCAATATTAACTGTATTTTTGTTTATTATGTAATGCCTTTCTCACCAAAATCATTGGTGTTGTATATTATTAATTTAAAAACTATATAATGAAAACCTACTTTATTTCCTCATTTATCTTCCTCTTTCTTTGTTTTGAATATTAAAAAATAGCCGTTCTGACTTTCAAGCCTATTTTCTTTTATTTTTGTCAAATAGGACAATTCAAACATTTCTTTTGAAACAAAGAACCCAAAAGCCATAGAAATGTCTATATTTCTCCAAAGTCCCTACAGTATCAATAAATCCAGAGGGCTGACAGCACAGGGAAAGTTCTACACTGAGAGAAAAAGCAAATTGGATCAACAGTGCTGTTCATTATCCTCTATATTAGAAAACAATGCTATGAAGAGAAGAGGTTATTTCCTGGAGGGAAGACCCCTGTGTGACCTGTTTTCTCACCACTGGCTGAATGCGGCCTCCTTCACAGCTACACTTCCAAGCATCATTTCAGACCAGCTATGAAGTGCTTGCTTTTTGTTGTTGTTTGTTCATTTTCTTCTGTTCCCCTTCTCCATACTGCATTTTATGTTGTTAAGTCAGGGACTGCTCTCCCTTTCAACAATCAACACATGTAATGTTATGGAAGGACTTAATTCCTGAAGGGCATTGATCTGCAGGAGTAGCTGGGAGAAGAGGGCTGGCTACACAGTCAGATGTGTCCTCATCCCACACATGATGTAGGAGAATTTTTCACAATTCCAGCACCATAGATCAGTGGTGAAGAAAACTCCCTTGAATCCTACTCTTTATTTGCCACTGACAGTCAGGGCGGCCTCTCTGGTCTTCTCATCTGGTATGTCATCTTTGAGCTCCCTTCCCCTTCTGAAAGCTTTTCTAATGGTAGGATTGTGTGCCTGTGGATGGCATTTCTAAACTGTGGGCCTCAGGAGTGGAACTTCTTGGGATGGATAATAAATCCTGTACACTATGAGAGTGGGAGTAGAGAAGAGGGATAATGAAGTTTACAGCTAGTCTGTGTGGTAGTTTAAGGGGACTTTTAATCATATTCTTTCCTCTTTCAGATTCAACCTCGTATGACAACTAGATGCAGAAGCCAGAGAGTAAAAAGCCAACCTAATTATTGGTGACATTGGACAGGAAAGCCTGGCTTGGTCTGAGGCTCCAATGGGCTTTCCTGATTGTACCCCTTTCCTATCCCCACTTAGTAATACCTTATGTTTAGAATATAGTATATGTCATAATTCTTCGACATAGGTTTAAAACTCAGTTAATCCTTAATACTAACCCTTTGAAATAAATACTATTATTTGAAGTAGATACTTTCATAGGTGAGAACACTGAGGTACAGACAAGCTGAACAAAGTGCCCGAGGCAGTCTAGCTCTCAGAGGGACAGCATTTACATTCCCAGCCACACAGCCTGCCATTAGGGAGCTGCATGTGCTGCCGGTGAACTAGGCTGAAGTAGGCAGGGCAGCTGCAGAACTAGTCAGGGGAGCTGCACAGAGAAACATGAAGTTCTGAATGGGAGCCTGTACAGGTGACTTGCTGGCTCTTCTGTCAGTCTTACCAGTGAGCTGAGCTATTCCTCAGGACCCATGCATGAGCAATGGCAGTATTCTTCCAAGAGAGGATAATTTTTTTTTTTTATTTTGCAGGCCAAGAAGAAACAGCGAAGAGGGAGAAAATGGTTCATTCTCCAGGGGTAGCTCATATCGTTAGAATAGTAAGAAAAGGCAGGGCTACAATTCACATCAGAAACCAAAAGATCAGATCCAGTTGGCTTTGGGGGAAGCCCACCTCAAATGGGGGTAAGCAGGGTGAAGTTATATAATTTTCAGGGTCCAGTACAAAATGAAAAGCCAGGGTTCCTTGTACAGAATGATCAAGAGGTTCAAGATCGTGACAACAGAGCATTAAAGCAAACATAGAGCCCTTCTAAGCCAGGGGCCTCTGTAACTGCACAAGCTGCAGGCCCATGACACCAGTCCCCTGTGGCAGGTCCAGAGCTTTGAAATCTAAGGTGTGCTGAAGGGGAGCTTTCTTCTGGAGCTGCAAACTAGATTATTCTATGACTTTGATTAGTGTGAGGCTGTAGTATAGCTTATAGACCATATTGAGGCCACCTTGTAATTGAACCAGAAATCCCTGGGGATGGGGTACAGGAACTCAATCAGTGTATTTCAAGAGCTCCCCAGGTGGTTCCAGTATGTGGCCGGATGAGAATAATAGTTTAATTTCTAATCAGGTCAAGGGTCCTCAGGAAGACATCTTAGTTGTAGTTCTAGAATTCTCTTGGAGACAGATCCTCATGCTGAGGTGTCAGGTAGGAAGTGCCTACACCTGGCCCTGGCAGGTAACATGGAGAAAAGATTGCTTGGAATAAGAACAGCATCCTCAACAGGGATACTGGGGAGAGAGAAGGGAAAAAGAAATCACTGCAAACCAGAGAGCCCGAATGACCACCTAGATGACAACTCCTTTGTCTTAGACCAGCATTGCCCTGAGGAAGTGTCCCTGGGTAGCCAGATCTTGTTATTCTTCAAGAGAAGTTGGATGGCTAGATTCTTCAATGAAGTATCTCAATTTTTATATATGCTGACAAAGTCAAATAAAAAACAGAAGATAACAACAACAATAAATAGAATGGTCTTATTTTGGCCACACATAATATCAGAAGGAGTTCACAGACTGCCAGCTGCTGAATTAAAGAGTCACAGATTCTTTAATTAGAACTAGAAACAAGTTTTCTTGTATAGATGAAGAAGCTGAAATTCAAGGAAGGGCAGTGGACCAGATCAGCCCTACAGAGAGCTTCTGGCAAGGCCTGGGATCCAGGGCTGTTGATCTGACTCCTGTCTCCTTTCCACTCCACCGCATGTTACTGGGAGAAATACAGAGAGAGCTTCAAAGTTGAATGATTCTTTACTAAGAATTGGAAACTTACAAAATTAGCTAGAAATTTATCTCACATTAAATTCATTGTCCTAATGATTTAAATGAATACACATGGTTTGAATTAATGCCGATCTCATTTTGGTTTTTGCTCTTTTTTTCATGGCTATGTGCCTTGCAAAGATAAAATATGTCTGATTCATGGAAGACACTCAATAAATATTTACTGAATGAATGAGTGAACGAATGACTATCATAGAGACACAGCGTTCTTGAATGCTGGCAAGTGTGTGTGTATGTGTGGGTATTTGTGTGTTTTCAAACAGAAATTCTCTGATAATCATAACTACATTATTAGATCATATTTTAAGATGCTTGGTTGAATTCACTAAGGAAATGAATCAATATCATTCTGAAGAAAAAGAAATTACTCATTAGAGAAATAGAAATATTGCTCTAATTTAAAAGCATTCTTATTTGTCTTATTTTTTTTTCTCGAATGTCCTTATAATTCCAAGCAATCTGGCAATAGGAAGGCCACTTGCCTATGGTTGGGCATACTGAACTTTCTGTCCTGGCTCTGACCTCATGGACTTATGTAGCAAGTGGAAACCATTTAAAATGTAATATTCTATCTCTTTCATTCTTGTAGCTTTTATTTTGACATGCACAAGAGATTAGGTCTCAAAGTTAATTTGGATCAAATGATTAAGGACACAGATTTTTCTAATATTTACTTATATGTCCAGGTGTGATTAATAATAACCTTTTTCAGTACATTTGACAGCTTTTCAAAACATTTTTCCACTTTAGATGGAAATTAAACCTTGTCACTGTTCAATGAGAGAGGAGAGTACTGCATGTGTTATGATTCTATCTTCTCAGCATATTCTCCTCTGAGAGTGTCAGGGCAAAAAATAGTGAAGTGTGGATTTCTTGAGTGGACTGTGACACCAAGTGGTATTTGGAGAAAGAATATGTGTGACTTAGTATCATAAAAGGCTTTCAGAGGTCGGAACAGAGTTACCATGACAAGGTAAGGCTTGGTTGCCTGGATTTTCAGAGGCACAGGGTGGGTGGTACAGACCAGAGGTGGTTGGCACACCTCAGGGGTAGTTGTGCAATGACCGTGTAACCGAAGGGAAACCCAATAGCCAGCAAAGCTGGCTTTGAGATGGTCTTATGCAATAAAGTGGGTGATAGAGAAATCCAGCTCATGGGATTCCTACTACCAAAGAGGAATATTAAAACAAACACATAACTAAGAAGTAACAAACTTACTGAGTCACACTGACCTCCTCAGATCTGCTTAGCCAACAGGCTTCATTAGACTATTTAATTAGCTGAGTAACAGTCAAATATTGCCCTCAAAAATGGCAATTTCAAAGTTTCCTTGGAATGCTTTTAAGCATATTATGAATTTCATTATAGACAAATGAAGTTGTTTCCTTTTTGACCTATTCTCTCGGGTAAATAGTGAAAAGGACTTACGTCTTCAGAGGCTGGTCATTGATTAAAAAGGGGACCCACAAAGCAATAGCTCAGTGGGGCTTTGGGCTGAATGCCTGACAAGTTTTGCCTGTAGGTAAGAGCCAGGGAGAGGAAGTTTGCTTTATTTTAATTCAAAATTTTATCCTGTCTTCCTCTACTGAGGAAATAAACACACTGGGAGTCTCTGCTTTCTACTGGGCTAAGCTGATAGCCTCAATATTATGTAGGAGAACAGTCATGGTAATAGTTTGTGAGGTACATACAGTGTGCTGGGCACCTACCTAAGAATGTTATACATGTGATTGCATTTGTTCATTAAGAGTTTCCATGAAGTGGTTATTATCTCCATCTTACAGAAAAAACAGGCTCAGAGGGGTTTTGTAGTTTGCCGAAAGTCACACAGCTTGTAAGTAGATGGATGGTATCCAGAGGCCTCCTCTTCATCATTATACTACACAGACTTCCAGAGGCAACAGTCACTCCATAAAAACTAAATGAGCCCCTCCTTGGACCAAATGCTATAGTAGGGATGAAGAGGATATTGTACTGATTTCAACCACATGATCTTTGTTTTCTACTTTGTCATTCACTGCTTGATGGTTTCCCATTTTGTCAGTAGTTCTTCAGCTGGCATAACTCCTGCTAAACATTTTTTCCAGTGGCACTACACAGAATGAGAAGTTAGGGTTTCAACCCAAACGAGGGAGAGAGTGGTGAGGAAGTGAGGCTTGTAGAGAAATGAAGAATATCGGAGGCCAGGGCTTGGTGTTTTCCTGGAGTCACCTAGAGACTGATGCTTCTCCTGGGAAGAGATCTTTGAAGAAGTTCCCTCTCCACCCCCTCCCCACCAAGGGGGTCAGAGGGGTCAGATGGAGCAGGTGCATGTGCGGATCATTAACATCATAGGCCCAAGACCTGAGGCCTTTTGCAGGGTTGGATGTGGATTGAGAAATTAGCAAGGTTTCTTCCTAATTGAGCTATTTAATCCTTGGTGCAGTTCAATGTCAGTGTGGTTTTGGACTTATGAGTGTCATAAGGCTGGTTGCCTTTTGATGATAATGATAATGAGTAAACATTAGGTCCACATTCCATTACTGACTCTCTGGTAGTTATAATAACCAGTATTTATTGGGTAGCCATGATATTTTAGGTCCTTTAGTTATGTCTCCCCATGCTCCTGCTGGAGAGAGCTGTCATTATCCTTTTTTAACATAAAAAATAAAAAAGTAAGAATCACACAAGTTTAGGAAAATAAAATGTTTTGTTCAAGGTTACCCAGGGGCAAGGGTCAGCCTTGGCAGTTCTAGATCTTTATCTGTTGAATAAATTAATTAATAAACACTCTCTATATCTGGCATATAAAAACATTTGACAAGTATAAGACACTACTATTATATAAAATGGCAAGAGTCAATTTAAGAGTAAAAACACCAGCTGATAAAGGTAATATATCAGCCATTTATTTTCACAATAATGCTGATTAGAAAACAACTACGAAACCATATATATTTATTTAGAATCTGCAGGCCGGCCAGGAGGGTCATCTGGTCCCACTGTGTGCACTCATTGGCTGGTAACTTTGGTGATTTTGGTTGAGCTCTTGGTGCATAGCAGACTCAGCTATCAGCATCTCCTAGGCCAAGACAACAGGCAATTCAGTGCTGCTCAATTCAGTGCAAGCCACTGCTCTACTGCATCATGCCACTGCTCTGGCTCTGCTGGAACACCCAGCTCTCAGCCATCTTAAACTCAGTGTCAGTAAATCCTTGGTTCAGCTGAGTGTTCCCACTCAAGTTGACCATTAATTAATCCACCACAATCACCAAATGGCCAGTTAGGCTAAGACTGTTAAAACCAGTAGCATGATTATTTATGTGGGCTCAGTTTACTGATTCCACTAGCCAAAGAGCCCACCCCAGAAACATCTGTATCAGACCCTGAAGAAAAGATAATGTTCCTCTGTTACACATCCCCAATACTGGACTGTGGAACACGACCCATTCCTTGAACCTCATTCTAAATAGTTCACATTCTCCTAAAGCCCAGTGTTTTTGTTTTCTTTACAGTTATCCATCTTTTTGGCTTGTGGAACAGAAATTATTTCCTTGGGTTTTTTTTGCTACTTTCTGCTTTCCTGTCCTGAATTTTCCAAGATAGTTCCCTTGAGTATTACAATTAATTGTCCAACCCAGTCCACTTCATCGCCCCTGTAATTGATCTCTGCCTAGGAGTCTCTCCATCAATTTAACTATTACTTTCCTAGGGCCTCTAGCACTGGTTGAGGTCTTACTATTTGGAACAGATGATAGTAATGGTAACCATCCAGCACTCTGGAGTTAGTTTCCCTAGCATTGTGCAGTTTTTGGAACAGCTTATTCTCTGACCTCTTTGAAGATAGTCTTTTCGATTAACTTCTAAGGGTCAGTGCTGGACTTTTTGCTCCTTATCACTTATCTGCCCAAGTATTTTTTTTGAGCTGGCCATTCACTTATCTCTCCAGCTCTACTTATAGATTAAGCTGCCTGTCACTTTGACTATGTCTAGCAGGTTCTTTCTAGGACATGTTTTGGATTGTGCTAGAAAAGGCCATGGATTAGAGAATTGCCGATATCCTTTAAAGTAGTGTGGTGAAAATGTCAGCATTTAATTATTGTTAATTATTATCAAATTATTATTCCTCAAAAACCAATGCAAAGTTCTTGTGTCGTAGCTCTTAGGTTCACAGAATTTGCAATATCAACATTTAACTTGTTTCTAAATTCAATATGGATGGCCAGTCAGTTTCTTAAATGAGTGATGTATTAATCTTGCAAATTATTAAAATTATAATTTTATTTTAAGTTTGTTCATCATTGTGTGGAAATGAAAGGACACTTGATGGTTAATGTGCTATTGTGAAAATCATTCTAGGAAATTCTCTCTCTCCATTTGAATTTTAGAGCTATACAGTATGACTACAAAAGAATTGTAAAGGTCAGACAAGATCACAGGTTTTTATTTATCAAATTTCAAAATGACATTTTGAGAAATTAAATTTCTAAGGTCACCGTGTAGCATCAGAGGTAGAATTATGATCAGACCATATGCTCTTTGATAATGTAGTGTAAATAAATTTCAGATTTGATTAACTTGCTAGTAATTTTTCCTATTTCAGTGACATGGAATTGATTGTCTAGCATAACAAAGATACATTTCATAGTATGTATACTAGATAAGAGTAAATGTCAAAGGTACCTTTACTCTTAGGCTAAAACGAGAAGAACAGGTGAATGCCAAATTATAAGGGCAAACTCGTTATTTGCTTAAGTCATCACAGAATGCTTCTCTGCAGGACAGAGGCAAAAAATTTTATCCCTTGTTCTCCTGTCTAATCCTTTGGGGTAAATCAATGCATATTTTATAGGGAGCACTTAAAATATTTCTTTGATCTATTGTCAAAAAGGTGAATTAGTAACCCATATGCCCACCCAACAACCCCCAATAATTTGATGTACATGCACTTCTATCCCACCCGTTTACATAAAGAATCATCCACACATTAAAGTACACCTGTCATCTGTTCATTAGTGAATCATCCCTGCATTAAGAGGCTTTCAATAACCAATCTTTCTAATGTTGTTAGACAACCTTGACCTTCAGTTTCTCGCAGTGTGAATAATATTGCATCATATCTACACAGAACAGTATAATCATCTTTTCTATTCGCAGCACTAAGACAGTCAACAGTATTTGATACAATCAGCATGTGTCTTGATACGGAAGGCACATGGTGACAAGCCTAACTGAATGTAGTTATTCGGCTGTCATGAAATGCACCTTATGGTGATAAACTTCCACCATAAAATTGGAAGACTATCACATAAACATGTTTCACAAAGAAATACACTAGCAGAATTCACTGCCCGGTTATTGTTGAAAAACAGTGTTCTATTTATTGTGCTGCAGTTTTTACAGTATGTGTCAGTGTTTGGATGCTCATTACATTTTACAATGAAGTAATTACTGGGTGGTGATTTCTTTATTCTGGACAGCAATTCTATCTAATTAGTGAACAATAAATTGAAGCAGTTAGATTAGAGAAATTTGAATTGACATAGCAGAATAGCCTGATTTTCTGTTTGTAGAAGCATTGAGTTATTTAAATTTAGGCTTCCATCTAAACACACATTTTTCAGCTTCAAGATAAATAACTTTTTCTTGTCCATCAACCCTTCTTTTACCTCAGCCTCTGCTTTTTCTCTCTGTTCCTTTCTCTATAATATCATTGTGTTTAAACTCATAAAATAATATATTAATGTTGTATATGAGATATTTGAGATATATCATTGAGGCTAAGGATATAATCATTAAATGTGCATACATAGGCTCTAAAGTGATAATATAAACTTTATTTAAAGAAATTTGCCCTTAAATTATATTGTTATCTTGGGATTGATACTCATAGTCTGATGCCCACACTTTAGCTACCCAGTGTGGAAAGAGGATCTGCTCCTGGGATCTGCAAGTTAGGAAACCCAACTTCTTTGCTTTTAATGAGGCAGGACTTTGGGAGGGACCAATTCCCATGGCAGACCTAGGACTGATCTGTATTTACTCATCTTATGATTTGTAGATTCATATCTTAAAATATAGCCACAACTACCTCTAAATTCCATGCATAATCATGATAGAAAATACCTTTTATGGGTAAAATTTTGAAAAAAAGGAAGATAATAGCTTGAGAAGCTGACAAGATCTGGTTCTTAGGGCATGAGAAGATAGGGAAGAGTAAGACCAGAGGGTGGTAGAGGAAAGAAGAATAAGAAAATGAAAAGGAATACAACTGTCAAATAAGAATCAGAAGAACACCAATGTAGGTATACTAACTCTAAGAAAAATTGATTTAAAGAAAAGCAATCAGTAGGAACAAAAAAGATATTAAATTATAATAAAAAGAGCAGTTCATCAAAAATATATTTCCATCGTGAATGTATATGAACCTATCAACACAGCCTTAACATATATAAAACAGTCACTGATGGTTAGATGAGAAAATGAAAAACTTAACATTCATTGTAGGAGGTTTAATATCTGATGATTGGAAACATGACAAATTAATATAGAATATAAACAAATAATAAACACTTGAAATTTTGGTAAGTTAATTTAAAGTGGACAACAAGTAGTCAGCTTTGGGATTTTGTTGCCAAAAGGAAATGTAGCCCCAGTATTGCTAGAACACCGTATCTCTCAAAAGAAATTTAGAATCATGACTTTTTGGTCTGAATTTCTCCTAGAAGTGACAGTTTAAGCCTCCAACATCATAAGCACAGTACAGGCCACACAAGCTAGTGCTCAGGCAGGGTCACAATGTGAGTGACCTAAAGTCTACCTTCCTTATTAAGCCATGCACTTTTTTAGATTGAGAGCTGTCTGTTTCTCCATGGCTATCATCTATGGTATTTAAGAGTTAAATATGGAAAAACATTCAATGTAATAGTGAATCCATGAATTAATGGTTAATTCTTGTCAAGTATTTTGAGTGCTTTATAAATATGCATATGGTAGAAGTTTCTGGTAGTGCAGAGGGAATAAATGATAAAGCACATGTTACGGCTTGTGTCTAGATGTCCCCCTAAAGCTTCATGCAGTCATAGGTGGGGCTTTTTCAGAGGTGGCTGGATCTAGAGTGTGTGATGCTGGGATTAAGGGTGTGTGATTACTAAATTAGTCTTCTGATTGATTTGGTACCTGCCCTAAGCCAGGTAGCCTAAATAGAATATAAAATGGGCAGAAAGAAGCTGCCAGTGTCACTTGCTTGCCTGCCTTGCTGCCTTCTGCCTGTCATGAATGGTTTCTTCTCTGTGATGCCTGTCTGCCATGCCACCCTGCTGTGGAGCCAGCCAACTATCATCTGAAACCTCTACAAACTGAGCTAAATAAACCTTTCTTCCTTTAACTTTGAGTATCAGATATTTTGTCTCAGCAATGAGAAAAGTAACTAAGAGAGTATACTATCTCTTGTGTAAGTCCTAGGCCTTCCTATCAGCCTAGGGCTATTAGGAATGAGTGGAAGTCATTCTTTTCTGCCCACTCAATGTCTAGCTCAGTGATACATGGATGACGAATAAATGAATAAATGGATGACTGTCTGCATTTGTAATTCTTCTTCCCAATATCATAGTTCTGTTGGCAAATATTCATTGGGCATTTTCCATGTGTCAGGTGCTGTGCTTGCCTTTTACAGTGTATTTGTTAATTCCCACAGCAGCTACAATTATGCCCATTTTACAGATGTGGCATTCTAGCCTCAGAATATGAGAAAGGTTACATAATTCTGTGAAGCTCCCATGATGCATGAGTGGCAAAGCTAGGATAGAATATTTTCTTATAAAAGCTTTATAAAACATCATGTATTTCATAAAGACTAGTCCATATGATGAGGAAAAAAATGTTGATTGCAGGAAGTATGCCTCTTTGCCATCTCTCCCTTATAGTATATACAGCAGCAAACAATGTAGACAAAATCCCTGCCTTATGGAGTTTATAGTCTAGGAAGAGAAATAATACATAAACAAATATAATGAGCAAATAGGACTATAACAAATGTAAAACAAACATATACATGTATAATATAATGTTAGCACACATAAGTGCTATGAATATCAATAAGCCATGGTCAAAGGAAAGAGAATCATGGGAATGCTTTCTCACCTTGTGTGGCCAGGTCAGTCTTTTTTGGCAGTGATTGCTGGGACAAAGAGGAGAAGAGAGTTGCAGAAAAAGAGAAGAGCAGGTGTAAAAGTAGAAGAAGGAGTGTTCTTGGTTCAAGAGCCAGAAGGCTAGAGGTGAGTGAGCCAATTGAAGATGAAAAAGTCAGGAAATGGGCAGGGGCTCAATCCTGTGAGAACATGCAGACAAAGGGGAAGATTTAGGGTTTTATTTAGCATAATAAGCCAATATGACCTGATTTTGAAATCATCACTTTAGTTACTATGTGGAAATTAACAGCTTCAGTTACTAAGTAGTACAGGGGACTAACATGGGGTTTTTCACAAAGTTTGATCTTATTTATATGGGTCTATTTTTTCTATTGGTAAAGTATGGAAGCAACTAGAAACCAGAGTACTGATATGAATTATTGAATAAATCCCTTTAAGTATCTAAACTTCACTTTCCTCATTATTACAATGGAGATTCTAATATCTGACAGCCTTCTTCACAATCTTGGAAGGCAGATGATTAAATAAAATCCAATAAATTAAAGTGATACATATTATATGCATCTAAGAGGTAATGGATATTTTTTAAATCAGTGTTATAGACTAGGATTTTTATGCCCCCCAAATTTATATGTTGACATCTTAACTTTCAGTGTGGTGCTATTAATAGAGCACAACCTTTGGGAGGTATTAGGTTGAGGGGGGAGTTCTCATGAGTAGGATTAGTGCCCTAATAATAAAACCAAAGAGGGCTCCAGTCTTTTCTCACCATGTGAGAACACAGTAAAGAGAGTCATCTGAACCAAGAAGTAAGCCCAGTTATACTCCCTAGCCTCAGGATAAAAATAAATGATTATTGTTTAAGTCACTCAGTTTATGGTTTTTTTGTTACAGCAGTGCATGCTGAGTAAGACAGGAACTATTAGAAGAAGAAGTAGCATGTGGGGCTGAAACAACTATCCAAAATGTGAAAACTTTGGGATTTGGTAATAAGTGCAAGCTGGAAGAATTTTAAGGTGCAAAGTACACCAGAGCTGCTTCCTTTCTGGTTCAGGTGAGCCAGCCTGCCCCTACCTTGTACCTTGGGAATGGGGACCGCAGAAACCTTCAGTGTAGGCTATCCCAAGGGGAGCTGTTGTGATGGAGCTACGCAGAGCCACAGAGCCCTAAGCCCAGACCAGCAGAGCTCCCAGCAGTCAGTTAGATATCAAGGGTTATTCATAGAAAAGCTTAACTTAATTTAACTCAGGGCATCCAAAGTCCTTTTCATGTCCATACAAGGATTCCATATTAGGTGTGCATCCTCAGGATATTTTTTTTTTGTTTAATCAGAAGAGAAAGCTCAGTCCTAGATTCATAGAGTTAATTTGTATGTATAATCACAGAGTAGATTTCCAAGGAACAAGACTGATGTGGAAACTAGTGAGAAGGATGTTTCTTTAGGGAGTGCTCTTGAGATTTACCTCTGTGCAAGGAATGGAAGGAAGCAAAATCAAACAAAAAAGAGAACTTGAGCATTCTTAACAAACACCTCAGCTGACTCAATAGGGACCTCTGGAGGGAAAATGTCCTTTTAAAAATTGTTCCAAGTTGGAGCAAGAGGGCCAGGCTTCTTCACTGACTAGTAGTGAGTGTGAATCTCCCTCTGTGAAGGGGCACTCTCCACTTAGGGTAACCCCTAAAAGGGGTAACAGGTGAGGCTATCTTCTGACATTGCTCACAGCATCTGTGGGAATTAGTTCTTCAAGCTTGAAGGAAGACCTTACCTTCACAGCATCCACAGCACGAAGTGACTTGTCTGAGGTGACCAATGATTTGAAGACAGATTTAGTCTCAGTCTCCGGTCTCCTGGTTCAGGGCTCTTCCCATTCCCATATAATATTTTATTTATTGTTTCTGGTGCATCCTGTTCCACAGTCAAAATCTCAAAGCCCTCTCACCATTCTTCAGAGAAATTCTTCCCTGGCACACTAGGAAAGACCATTTCCTTGAAAATTGTCTAAGCCTCTTTGTGTAGATTGTTAAATATCCAGCTATACTTGTGCAAGACCAAATAACACCTGCAATTGGAAAAAAGAACCTAATATTAAATTCCATTACTCAGCTAAGGAGCACAACAGACACAGAAAAGGTTCAAAAGGGGCAATGAAATAGAATTGAGTCATAACAGAAGTATATGGAGTAATGAGTTTAATTTTCCAAATTTTCAATTTCCCCCTCAGTTCCAAGCATGATTCTTTTTATGTTATTTCACTATAATTTCAGGGTAGCCTCTGTGTATTGACTAAGAACTAATTAATGTGTTCAAACTTTTAATGTGTCTGACTTTTGAATTGCAACTTTTGGAGGTTTTCTTTTCTGTACAATTTGACCAAAGCTAAACCATCTTTTGAAACACTACACTTGGCTATAAAGTCCTTTGCTGCCAAGGGAGTTCCTGCAGATATTTGATGGAAGCCAAGAGGCCAAAAAAAATATTTTTCCCTCCCTCTATTAGTCTATAAAAGCCATTTCTCAGGAAGAGCTGTGCTGTGACACTGGGATGGTGATTGCGCTATGTCATTTTTTTGTGTTCTTCTTATCCACATCTGGTCTACTTTTCTATTGAGGTTTTCTTTGGCACCCCGAGTCACCTATTTTCCATATCAAAGTCATAGATAACATAAATAATAGTGTTGCCGATACAGATAGCTCTAATCTCATAAGTAGTTAGTGTCCATTTACTATTAAGTTCTATGACAGACGTTATTGGGATTTCCCAGTATATTGGCTTTCTTCATTTTCTTTTCAGCATTTTTGTACTTGGATGACCTGTACCTACTTCTGGTCAATAAAAGAAATGCATCTCCTTTACAGTTTGAGTAAGTAAACATTCCATGCATTATTTTTACCTCATGTTTCCCCTGCTCTGGTGATGGTGAAGGAGGCCTTGTGTGGGATAATGAAATCCTCCTTACCCAACCCTCAGAAGAGGATGTTGCTTTGATTCCTGTGTCACCATTTGGAGAATGGTTTTCTTGGACAGTCACCCAGATCCATAGTGAACTTTGGATTAGGGAAAAATAAATCCTGGCCTTGGGAAATATATTTGTTAGGCTTCTCATCACTGAGACATCACAATTTAAAGAAAGATAGGTTTGATTTGGCTCATAGGTTTAGGGGACTGAGTCCATGGTTGGCTGGCTTCAACTCAGGAGCATCATGGCAAAAGGGCATGATGAAACAAAGATTCTTGGTTCATGGTGACTAGGAAGTAGAGTAGGGGAATAGTGCTAGAGAGGAAGGGGCCAGGGGCCACATACAGTTCCCAAGGTCATGGCCTTGTGACCCTTCCTGACACACCTAGAAGTATGCTCTACCAATCCGCTGGGCAGCTCCCAAGCCAATTGAGTTTACATAATCAAGTTTAACTGTTACAGGAAGCCATTTAAACTTTTGTTGTTGTTACTGTAGCATGGCCTAACTCAGTGGTGGCAAACCCATGGCACGTATGCAACAGCCAGCTGTTTGTTATCACTGAGAGCTCTAAAAGGTTCGCCATCACTGGCCTAACTTATGCAGACAACTATGAAGTGCACTCCCTTATGTCCCTTATTTTCTCAGAACGAACACTGATCCAAGAAGTCTGTAAATGACTAATCTCTTTCTTTCTAGTTTATAACAGTGCAACAAACATTGCCAGTGGGTTCTCAAGAGTTATACACTTGGAATAGTCTTTCATGCATTGTTAGTTTATGGAATAGGGTATCATGTTTTCTCACCTTTATAGCCCTTAAACTTAGTATAAGCCCAGATTATATATACTTAATGATAGTATATTGGATGATGAATTGATTATACAAGATCCCTTGTGGGGACTGTGTATGTGTGTTTTGTATCCAGTTTTTTTAGTTGTTTTTAAAAATTCACTTCCATTTATAGACTATCCTTCATTGAATATCTTACAGAGATAGAATGTGAACATATCACAAAGGAAATAAGTCATAGGCTTTGGAATCTGCATATGCTCTCATCACTTACTATCTTTGCAACCTTGGGCAAGTTGCTAAGCTTCCCTCACCTTCATTTATCTCTCATGGAAAAAGGGGTGCTATTAGTGTCCACTCCACAAAATTTATATAAAGACTAAATGAAATGATGCATGTAAACATCCAGCATGATGCGCTGTGCAGACTGCATGGTATAGAAACTAAGACCTCTATTGAATCTACCTGATACATTTCCCTCCTTTGGGTTCCTATCTCTTCTTTTCTTCTGATCTTGACTTCTGTGTAGCACCTGGTTTTCCCTCACTCTCCAGAGTGTCAGATCTCTCATGATCTGTAAATGACTCATGTAAGTCTGTCCTCTTCAGACAATGGTCTGAGCAACGGTATTCTACCTTCCTTTTCAAAAGTGCTAGTAGTTGTTTGGTTAATAATCTAATTCCTATTGTTAGTAATTAATTTAATGTTATAATAATTAATTTTATTTTGCTTTAGGAGTGTAAAATTTTAATACAGGATATTAGGAAACCCAGAGAATCTATTACTCAAAGATGATTTCATAGTGGCAGAATCCTCAGGCAAAAATGACTGGTTTGGGGAAGAAGAGGGGACAGCTGGCACTGAAGATACTCCTTGTTTGACTCACATCATGTAGGTGGTCACTGATTTGTTTACAGTTAGAGCACATCATGATATCAGTAATCTCCACTGTACCTACAGCTAGATGTATGAAACAAAAGGGCCATTGTTATTTTTGCATTTTATTTGAATAATTGGCATGTAGATTGATAACATCTATTCTCAGGTACTTGTCAAGTTAAATATTTATTATTTCTATTTCTAAATATGCTATCTAAATATCACTTCACAGCATCTACATAAGGTCATTGATCCAAATTCTCAAAAGCTCCATAGAACCTGAAGGAAAATATGTCATCGAGATGGTTAGGATTAGTTTTTCTTGCTTTGTTAGCCTACATGCCTGTTAAATAAAGCTGACATCCTTCCCTCCAGCAGGCAAAGTATTGTACTGCCCTATGTTGATCTTAATCTTCCATGTAACTCCTAGCTTAGATGTCTTCTGTGGTCCCTGAAAACTGACCTGTCCCTTTTCTGACTGGGAGGTGGGCACATGTACGAAGTTTTGACTTATGGCTTCAAGTTTAGTCAGTGGGCAAGCAGAAGCAGGACTTTGAACAATGGGAGGATAGTGAGGCTGGAGCACTTCTTTCCCTAAATACTACCGTGCTGTGTGTTAATGGAGTGATTGTTTCCCTCTGTCAAGCCTATCACTTCTGTTACATGATTGATTGGTCTAATGACCTTTCTGAGTTTTTATAACTATGCTCTCTCCTTCCACTTCAGGTCTGAGGTGCTAGTGTCTCCCTCACTATAAGTAGCCCTATACCAACCGAAGTTGGCATCCCTAAATCCTGTTTATACTTTGTAACTTATCTTTCTTGAATTCTTTTCAAATATGTTATTGTTTCTGCCAGAATCCCGACATATGCCCAACCTTCTTTCTGTCAGGCGCTGGTGCTACATTGCCCTGGAAAACCTTCCCTCTCCTTCTGATATCATGGACAGATAACCACATTTAAAATTCCTGGAGCAAATGGAGTGATTTTCCCTATCACGCCCAGTGTGCTATCTGCTCCTTCCCCCAATCCCTTTTAAGGCAGTGTTGCTAGTAGAAGAGCTTTCAGGTCTAGGGTTGTTGGAGGCAGCTTCCAGAAAGTATGACAAATGCAGAATTACATCAAGCTGTGACAGTCTCATTGGTATGAGGTTTCAAAAATTTTATGAAAGGGAGACTTTGAAGGCAGCCAAAGCTTTTATCATAACAGGAGGAGATTCTAATGTGGCCTGATAATTAGCATCGAGCCGGGCCTCAGCCTCTCTGTGGAATGAGATGCCATGGCTGGAATTGCCCCCCACCCAAATGTGATTGCACAAAGAGCCTAGGTCTCATTCCTGAAATTTATAACCATATCAACCATAGTTTTATGACATACAGCATTATTTTTTTTAAAAAAGCTTGAACCCTTATAGAGCTATTCAAATAACCATTGAGTCATTTGAACTGAAATAGGAGTTAGTGTGAAGTGGCAGTTCATAAATTAGAGGTTATTTCAAGGAGAGGGCAGAAATCCGAGCCAAACAGTCTGAAGCATGAATTCACTAGTAGTTATTGTTATGTTCAGAATTGTAGAGGAGTAGGGGACAAAAAGGGTGGACTTTGAGGGTAATTTGGCCATCAGTACATTGCATACACCTATTTATTTATTCAATCATTTTTTGAGATCAAACTATATGCAAAGGAAAAAAAATAGGTAAATAACAAGGCAAGGTTTTAAGGAATATGTAGTTAAATGAGGAAGGCCTGAACACATTAGGTCTTGACATAGTATGCCAAGTACGATTGGCAGAACCATGGAAACAAACCATGGAACCCAGAGGAAAAGATCCTGACTATCAGGTTGAGGAGTGTGCTTTGGACAAAATTGAGGAAGGCTTTATCAGAGGGATGTGTGACAGGCTGTAGTCTCTTGGGTGGGTGATATCAGAGAACTTCACAAGTTTCTGTAGGCTTAGAAGGTAACAGAGGTAGTGCCTGGCTCTTGGGTGTATGGAAAGTTAAGAGAGCCAGGCTTTAATCTGAAGGACAATGACCTTAAGCTTTAGCCGGTACACATATCACTAGGAGAGCTGGTGAAAAAGGTGATTAGCTGGCTTACCTTTTGGCTTTCTGACTCAGTATATGGGTGATGATATTAAGAAACCTGCATTTGCAAAAAAGGAACCGGGGGCCATATTTTGAGAACTGCCAAAGGAGATAGAACACTTTGGAGTGAATGTAAATGGAGAGTGTCTCAAAGAGAAAAGAGATGGACAATCCCTTGCCCATCCTTTTATGTGTTTTTATGAGTATCAGGAAAATTTAAGGATCCTATTAAAATTTTCTATTATTGAGCAGCTGCACAGAAGAAGGGAGTTTCTCCAGTTGGTCATTTGAAAGCCATTTCTGTATTGCCATTTGAATAGTAGATATGGGTTCTTAGCAGTTTGTAATTATAATTGAATAGATGAACAAAATGCAATGGGATAATAAGCCAAGCATGGTGGTACATGCCTGTAACCCCAGCACTCTAGGAAGGTGAAGCAGAAAGGTCACAAGTTTGAGCCCAACATGGGCAGCTTAGCACCTCTGAGATCCTGTCTCAAAAAAAAAAGAATCAGGAAGTTTGTAAATGTAATTAAATGGTTTTCGAAGGGTAGTACAAATGTGTTGTATCTGGAGAAAATACAGTGTTTTGTTTTCTATTTAGTATTTCATGTACAGATGACTTTAAATTGTCCCTGCCATATTCAAATCCTTGCTTCCAAGAAAACATTTGAGGCAGTTGATAGTAATAAAAATCAATGTTAGGATAACTTTGGCCTAATAATATTTTATGTTTAATACTGAAAATAAGTGACCCATCAGAACAAGGAGCACTGGTGTACAATAAAAGAAATTCTAGAATGGGTAAGTAGCAAAAAGAATGCAATAGAGATAGTTCAAAGAAAAATAGAGAGTTTTTTTTGTGAGAGAAAGATGGATAAGATAATAAGCAAGCAGTAAGTACCTGCAGAGAGTTATCTGTAAGCCCTTGTAATAGAGAAGGAGGTGAATGACTAGAATGTTAGCCTGGGTCTTAAGGGAACTTGTGTTGTTTTCACTATGTATGACCATAGTTTGAATTCCACATGTATCCATTTCTTAAGGTAAACACATTTGTTACAATGGTCAGGGGTTGGCCTAGGAGCCGGACTCTGGCTACAACCTGCTTTTATGAATAATATTTTAGTGGAATACAGCCATGCTGCTCATTCATTTATATATTGCTTACTGCTTTCATGTTACAATGGCACAGGTGGGTAGTTGCAACTGAAAATGTATGGAATTTGAAACCTGAAATATTTATTGTCTGGCTCTTTACAAATAGTGTTTGCTAAGCCCTGCAATAAATAATTATATGAGTTAGTGAAAAAAATTGGTTTGGTTTTTTGTAAATTAGAACCAAGTATAACAATGGCTTTTAAAATATGAAAGCTGATTCTTCTCCCAAGTAAAGTCTGAGCTAGTAGAGCAGATCCTTTTGTAAAGGAGCCACCTCCTTTTATCTCAGTACTGTCACTTTCCATGATGACATCTTTCTCATGATTCAAGATGGCTACTGCAGGTCCTTACAACACTTCTGCATTCCAGCCATCAGGAAGAGGGAAAGGATCTTCCTCTGTGCAGCCTGACAGTTGATCATTTACATCCACTGAGATGGTACAAACTTTTTTTTTTTTTGCACTTTATTTAATTCTTTGATTGGTACATTGTAGGTATACAACACAATTACATTTCTCATTGGGAATTGTACCTTTACATAATGCATCTTGGTTCTTATTTTTTC
>NW_004624788.1:2637845-2660349 GCF_000247695.1 Heterocephalus glaber
CTTCCTCTGGACCAGGAACAGTGGGACGGTGGCTCAGAAGCCCCTACCTCTGGGCCGGGAGCAGCGGGACTCAGTACCGTGGTCTGGTGGTCTGGTGTCCTCTGTGTCTTTGTAGTGTGGAACCAGGTAGCTGGCTGTCTGCAGCGGGGTGATTTGGCATCTTCTGCATGACTCGGGACCTCAGTAGGGCTTGCACAGACCTGCCTTCTGCAGTGGGCTGATCCCCCTTATTTAGTTTCAATTGGTGTGAGTGGCTACCACTGTGGACAGTGCCATGCTAACTGATGTAAACATAGCAGGTGAGGTGACAGAAGGGACTATGAGGAGAGACCAGAGAGTGCTCAGCACACACAAGTGTCCTTGTCTTATTTAAGCAAGATTTGACGTTGATAGTCTTAAGAAATTGAGAGGGAAAAATAAAATGTATAGGTATTTTAATAATGACAGATAACCACTTGAAGACTGATGGGTAGGGTGGATTGTCTACTTGGTTGCCTTGGGAGCTGCCCTTGGGATTAAAGTACACTTCTGGGTGTGTCTGGATGGGTCATGGAGCTGTGACCTCAGAGTCTAAATCTGGTCCTTTGTCCCTTCCTCTCCAGCACTGCTCCCCTGCTCTGCTTCCCTGATTCCTTAAACTAAACATCTTTGCCCCACTATGCCTTTCCACCATGATGTTCCTGTCTTGGAACCAGCCAACCACATCCTGAGTCCTAATTAGTCTTACTACACTAGATTATCGTGACTATAATAAATTAATATGAATATAAAATTTAAACCCTCAAAAGAGGGAAAACTTTCAGACTATATATTTTTTAAATCTACCAATATGTTATTTACAAGAACCATATTTAATACAACACTATTTAGAATTTTGAAGATAGAGTGATAGAGAATGCTGTATAGATAAATACAAATCTGAAGAAAATTGGCATAACAATTTTTAATATCAGGCAATGTCACGCTAAAATCTTATATATATAAAAGAGGATCATTGTATTAGAAAAAATCCAGTAGATTGAGAATTTACAATAACTATCATCAATATATAAATAGCTGTACCATGGCCTGAAAAGACAAAAAGCACCCCAGTAATGATGACCACACCTAGCACAGAGATCTTGGTTTCTAATTCCATTTTTTAATCAAAAGAACGAAGCTTTTATTCTAGGACAGGAGCAGGAACTCTATAACACAAGCCTAGAGGATTTTGTAGTACCAGAAAGTAAGAAGGTGCTTAAGAAAAAAAAAAAAATCTCCAAGCAAAGAAATAAAAACCCCTGGACCCACAATGATACAGGTTGTCAAAGGGTCACAGGAGCCAGTACACTCCCAAGAGCCAAAGGTGGAACTACTCTAACAACAAAATTTAAAAATCTATATTGGATTTATACCCATGGTATAAAATAAATATCCATGAGTTTGTACAAATATGAATAAGTGATTGAGAAGAAACTAAGCGTCTGTGTAGAACAATCTTAAACAATTTGTAAGTGTCCCACTTTAAAGGAGGATGAGCACAAAGCACAACTCTCCACTCATTAAATGTAGACTGCATACAGTGACTTCTCCCAAAGATCACAGAATGAAAGAGGGGGGAAATGTGTAACTAACTGTGAGGTGGACAAATCTGAGGAGCACTCCCTCATCCAGGTACGCAAGGTCAGTGTCAACAGGTATAAATCATGTTGATATTATGTGATGAAAATGTTACTTTATACAGTGATCTTCCTCCAAAATATGCCCCAACTAATGAAGTAAATTCTATAGAAGTTCATCCTACTATATTCATGACTAGTTACTCCTCAAAACTGACAAGATCACCAAAATCAAGGCAAGACTGAGAAACCATCAGGCTAGGCTGTAGAGAAGCCTGAGAAGGCATGATGAATAAATCCCATGTGGATGGAGTCCTAGAAGAGTCATTAGGAAAAATCTAAGATCTGAGCAAACTATTCGGTTAATGATGGTGTACCTATATTGCTCTATTTGTTGCAGAAATGTACCGTACTCATGTAAGATCAACTAGTAGGGAGAACCTTGTGCAGGGGTACACTGGAATTCTCTGTAGTGTCTTCTCATAGAGCTATTCTAAACAGAAAGGATCTATTAGAGAAAGCAACACATGACAATATTACTGGAAGAAAAAAATGAGTCAAAAATTGACTCCAGAGATTTGCACACATTCAAGGAGTTGATAGCTCAAGCAGACAGATATTAACTAGCACATACATACAATAAAAATATACCACATATTCTTTGTGATCACATATTGAATATTTCTCAATGTATGACCATGGACTGGACCACAAGGCTCCCCATTCAGACCAACTTCCTGTTGTAGTCTTCTTTTGTGTGACTTCCTTGAGATCTTCTCTTCAAATCCCAGTCATATGGTGATGCTATTTATCCTGGGTCTCACCCTTGAACTTCATATTTGTATACATGTAGCCGATTTAATATCAGCACTTATCTCTCTAATGGACAACTTGAAGTTGGTGTGTCCCAAACCATCTACTATTCCCCAACCCGTAAATAGCAGGATTATTCTTCCAGTTGCAAAGCAAAATAAACATACAAACTAACAAAAGCCTATGCACACAATGTCTTACCCACTAGTAAAAACATTGGCCCTTACTGCAAATTACCAGGGGTGGCTGAATTTTGACAGAGTGGATTCTCTTTAAACATCTCTTATCTACAGAACAAAATTACTTTGGTCATCATGAATTAAAAACAAAACAAAAGAATCCCAAAAGGAAATGCAGACCCTAATTTTTTTCTTTCATTGTTATAGCAGCAAAAGTAAATGTTACAAGTGAAAAAATACAAAGACTAAAGACATATTACAGGGAAACAGCAAAAGGTAATAGATGAATACTACTCAATTATACTATTTTTTATGAAAAGAGGTAAAGAACTTATATCTATATATTCATTTTTTGTATTAATGAAGCTTTGGGGCCTTAATTTCTGCAGCTTGTCAATAACTCTGAGAAAATTGACTTTCTTCATATATTCATATTTAATAGAGAAGAGCCAGATTTGTCAATCTTCCTTCATATTGATAGAAGGCTTCTTATAAATTTAAATTACATGAATTAATATAAGCACAAATAGTCATAAACGTTTTAAAGATAAAAGTTCCATTTTCACAATAAAACCTGGAAATTTAAAATGCAAATTAAAACAGTAAGCAGTCACATCAAGTGACAGAATTGAAGTAATTCAAATTCTGTCTCTTTCTGTTTATATTCACTGTGCTATTGATTATTTTGAATTGGCTATTTATCTGCAGGGATAGCTGGCACCAGAAGGTTGTGCCTGAGATGTGAGTACCAGCAATTCCTAGACCCAGTACAAGGATCATTGAAGACCAGTCCAGGCAGCCAAGTCCTTGTATGTCAAAGGCCATGTAATTAGGAATTCTCTGAAATAACTTCATCCAAGATACAATGTTTATTAAGGGAGAAAAAATAAAAAATTTTTGAAATTGTAACTTATGTGTTTATTATTAGAATTCAACATAAATTGTGGCGATTGTTTAGAACTTAGGTGAGTAAAATATTTTACTCTCAGAGGAAACTTTATTACTTACATTTTTTAAAATTCCAGGTTCACAGTGATAATAAAAAGCAGAACAAATTTTAGTTAGTTTTAATGTCATTTTTACATGTTCAACAGACAATTCCCCACCATCTTGCCTGTGCTTGGAGCAGAGGGCTTCCCCTGCACCACTCTTGAGATGGCTGCATAAATTATATCTAGATCATGGTTTTCTCCACCTTTATGGCTACCACCTCTTGGCCCAGGAACCCATCATTTCTTACTTGGATTATTATAATTGCCTCATTTGTAACTTTATACTTTTAACAATACTTTCTGGTTAAGGCTTTTCGCTTCTCCCTTACCTGTTCTTAACCCAGCAGCTGACGTGATCTTTGAATGGAAGTTAGATCAATTACCCCTCTACTCAAAACTCTCAATACTATCTAATCTATCTTCTCATCTATTGCTTTCAGAGGAAAAATAAGGAAAAGGCAAGCTACAAGCTAG
Source organism: Heterocephalus glaber (assembly GCF_000247695.1). The sequence goes on from NW_004624788.1 coordinate 2,641,902, forward strand.
AAGAAACTATTTGCAAATTACAAAGCAGATGAAGCGCTTATGTACAGAATACATAAAGAGTTCTCAGTATCGATCATAAGAAAGCAAAAGATCAAGTACAAAGAGGCTAAAGACTCTGACACACAGTTCACCAAATTAGATATACTGATGGCATATAAACATATGAAAAGATGCTTAACAGGATTAAGGAGTAAAGAAATGTGAATTATAAACTACAATGTAATATCACTTGATACCCATTAGAATCTAGGTGACTGCCCCCAGTGTCAGGGAGAATTTGGAGCAAGTAGAACTCTTTATACAATGCTAGTAGGGACAGAAACTGGAATAACCACTTTGGAAAAGTTAGCAGTTTCTTAAAAAGTTAAACATGTATTACCATGTGACTTAGGCATTTCATACCTAGGAATTTACTTAAAAGTAAACATGTCAACACAGTGACTTCTGTGTGAATTTTCACAGCAAGTTTACTTATAATGTCCAAAAACTGGAGTCATGTGTCTACCAAGAGGTCAATGGAGAAACAAATTGTAGTTTATCCACACAATGAAATGCTACTCAACAATACAGAGACTGAATTCTTGAAATAAATAACAATATGGGTGAATCTCTGAATAATTTCATTGACTAAAGAAGCCAGGCAAACATGAGAACACAGTATAGGATTCCATTTGTATAAAATCTTACAAACTGAAAATAATCTATAGTGACAGAAAGCTCATAACTTTATGTGGTTGTCTGGTGATGGAGCAGGCCTTCCATGCAGACCTCTTCTCTCTCTCCTGGGGTCATAACACCTGCCACAACCATTATACTTCTGCTACTGCCATTACAGCCACCAACATGGGCCCAGCTGACCTCTGGGGCTCATGAAGCACCCTGAACTACCTCAAGAAAACAGCTATGTGTACATCATGGATATGACCCTCAAGCACACTTGCTCAGCTGCTGCTGAAGCACAACTGAACAAAGGTGCACCTCCTCTGCTCCCCTGCATGCACCACTGCCCTAGCTGCCTTCATTGATAAGACATAAATCCAAAAATGAAATTATTAGGAATTTGAAGATTTTGATAGGGGAGCTTTAAGCCAAGTGGGTGGTAACTCTCAAATACAGAAGTTGCATCCCTGGATCTTGTGATTTGAGGAAAATCTTGTGATGTGAATATAACCCACAGTACCTCTTTTCCCTCAGTACACCTGTAAAGAGACATGTATTAGACTGTTTATTAAAGCATTGTATGTAGTAGTGGGGAACAGGAATAAAATGAGCTTCCTCTCTGTGCTGAAGCAAGGAATGAAGGAATGATGGTAGGACATGCTATGGAGCAATGAGAAGCAATGAACTGAATCAGTGGTTCTCATCCTGCCTGCAGATCTAAGGAACTTGAAAAAAATTTTAATTCCTCAATCCCTGTGCCTAAATTAATAGGTCTAAAGTAGAAATTAGTTTTTTAAAAGTTCCCCCAAATGACTTCATAATTGTAAACCAGTGGTCAAGACAGATGCAAAGCAATGTCCATATATATTTTAAAAATTAAAATATATATTTTACTTTTGTTGAAATGATACCAGCAAAATATAACTAAATTAAGGATATATGTGTAGTTGTTAGAGAGATGTAAATCTTTCCAAAGTCTTGAGAATCAAAGGAGGAATTAAATGAGAAAATGGACTTAAACAAATTGATGATTATAGAGATTAATTCTCTGAGCTGTGGTATACAGTATTATATTGTACAGTATAAGTAACTAAGAATTAGCTGTGTTCCAGCCATTCTTCTAAGTACCTTCACTGTAGCACTTCATGTACTCGTCACAGTGTCTGGTTGAGGTAGGTTCTATTATTACCTCTATTTTGCAGGCTGAGGAAATGCACAGCCCCAAGAAGGAAATGATTCCTACGCAATCACAGGCTAAGTGCTGGAGCTTTCTTCGACTCCAGACAGAGGGCGCTAGAGCTCTGCTTTTAACTGCTCTGATGTAGTGCTTCTAACAAGGGAGAGAGAGAGAGAGAGAGAGAGAGAGAGAGAGAGAGGACACAGAAAGTCAGAGATAGATGTTTATGTAAAGAAAGTAGGAATGAGGGAGACAGAAGAACAACCTGAGGCTAAAGGTCTTCATAACTCTTTTAAGTCGTTGTTCATCCTAATTATAACTGAACTGGCACTAGTTATAGATGATCGTTAAAAAACAGAGCATTTCTCAATGTTCACCTTTCATTTATTATGAAAAATAGGAACTTTTAGGTAAACCTAGGTTAAGCAGTTAGCAATCTAAGGGTGAAAGTTAAAAATATTTATGTTCTAGACTTGATAACCAAATTCAGTAGTGTAGCTGGATACAAGGTCAACACAGAAAAATCCATAGTCTTCCAGTGACTACACGAACAACAGATTCACTGAGAGAGGAACTGGAGAAACAACTCCTTTCACAATAGCATCCAAAAAAATGAAATACCTCGGAATCAATCTAATGAAAGAAATAAAAGACCTCTACTATGCAAATTACAGCACTCTGAAAAAAGAGATCAAAGTGGATATCAGAAAATGGAAAGATATCCCTTGCTCCTGGATGGGAAGAATCAATATAGTGAAAATGGCCATACTTCCAAAACTGCTATACAGATTCAATGTAATCCAATTGAAATTCCAACAACATACTTCACAGAACTGGAGAAAACAATCCAAAAATTCATTTGGGACCAGAAGAGAACTAGAATAGCAAAAGCAATTCTAGGCAACAAAGACAAAGCAATTCTAGGCAAAACAAGGTAGGAGGTATCACAATCCCCAACTTGAAACTATACTACAAAGCTAGTATGATAAAAACAGCATGGTACTGGCAAAGAAACAGACCTGAGGATCAATGAAACAGATCAGAAGATACAGAAACAACTCCAGACACACTCAGCCATCTCATCTTTGACAGAGGAGCCAAACACCCTCACTGGAGGAAAGATAGCCTCTTTAACAAATGGTGCTGGAAAAATTGGATTTCAACTTGTCAAAGATTAAAACTAGACCTATACCTCTCACCATGCATTAAACTAAAATTGAAATGGATCAAAGATCTAAATATTAAAACAGAAACACTAAACCTGCTGGAAGAGAGTTTAGGTAGAACTCTTGAAGATATTGGCATAGGAAAAAACTTCATGATCAAAACCTTAGTCACACACGAACTAGCACAAAGAATCAACAACTGGGATCTCATCTTATTAAAAAGCTTCTGCACAGCAAGAGAAACCACTAACAGAGTAAAGAGACAATCCACAATGTGGGAAAAATTTTTACCAGCTGTTCCTCAGACAAAAGTCTCCTATCTAGAATATATAAAGAACTTAAAAAAACAGATCTCCCAAATTTAAAGACCCAATCCAAAAATGAGCATCTGAAATGAACACACATTTCTCAGATAAAGAAGTAGAAACAGCAAATAAACATATGAAAAAATGTTCAACATCACTGGTCAATCAAGAGATGCAAATGATAACAATACTGAGATTCCACCTCACCCCAGAATGAATGGCTGTTATCAAGAAATCAACCAGCAACAAATGCTGGCCAGGTAGTGGGAAAAAGGAACCCTTCTCCACTGTTAGTGGGAGTGTAAACTGGTGCAAACACTGTGGAAATCAGTATGGAGATATCTCAAAAAGCTAGGATTAGAGGTCCCAATTGACCCAGCTATTCCCCTGCTGGGTATCTTTCCAAAAGAATTAAAAATAAAGAATGAGAAACTTGGGCCGGGGATTTAGCTCAGTGGCTCCGCAGCCTGCCTTGCAAGCGCATGGACCTGAGTTCGATCCCCGGTACCAAAAAAAAAAGAATGAGAAACTAGAGACATTTATAGCTAAATGGATGCATATTAAGACCATGCTCTTCAGTGAAATAAATAGGACACATATGTGTAAATACCAAATTGTCTTTCTGGTGTGAGAAACTGAAAGTGTAAATGAAGACCAAATTGTATTGTAAGTAATGTGAAATAGAAAGTAAAGGTCCAAAGGGGAAGGGGAACCGGAAATGGGGGGGGGGGTAGGGGAAAGGAAAGAAGGGAAAGGGAAAAATATGAGAAAAGGAAAACATGGAAACAAAGTCTTTGTAAATAGGGAGGGGTGGAGGAATTGAAGGGAGGGCAGGGGAATGGGGAAAAAATAAGAACCAAGATATATCATGTAAAGGTACAAATTCCCAATGATGAATGTCATCATATTTTATACCTAAAATGTACCAATGAACTTAATGAGTAATATATATATGTTCAAGACAAAAATTTATCAGCATAATTATATGAGCATAAAATTAAGGATTAAGTAAGGATTAGATCTTAGATAATAAATCTAAATATAGTTTACATATAGTTGCAGTTTAAAATATAGTTGCAATTACAGTATAAAATATAGTTTATACATATTTAGATTCTTAGATAATAAATCTAAGAATCCATGAGGTATAAAAGGACCAGAGGGAGAGTCCTCTTACACGAGCATCACAGAGATGATGTGCTTTTATCAGGGCATCACGAGAGGAAATCCATGCTATCCCTGTGTTTTATGTTAGTGACATAAACCTGAATCCCTGGGATTAAAGTTGTATCTGCCAAACTTTTCCAGCAGAAAGTTCTTATCTTTTCTTTTGTTATTAATAATTATTCTGGAAGAGATACTCTGAGGTTGTGAAAATATTCTTTTTCTGCTCATATGTTTGCCAACTTTTTTTATTCATTAATTTTATTGGTACATTTTAGGTATACAATGTGCTGACATTCATTATTGGGAACTTGTACCTTTACATAATATATCTTGGTTCTTATTTTTTCCCCATTCCCCTGCCCTCCCTTCAACCCCTCCATCCCTCCCTATTTACAGAGACTTTGTTTCTATTTTTTCCTTTTCTCACATTTATTCTATTCCCTTCTTTCCTTTCCCCTACCTCTCCCACCTCCCCTTCCCCTTTGGACCTTTTCTTCCTATTTAACATTATGTATTATACACTTTGATCCTTATTTACACTTTCAGTTTCTCACACCAGACAAACTATTCAGTACTTACACATGTGTGTCCTATTTATTTCAGTTAAAGACTATGGCCTCAATGTGCATCTATTTAGCTATAAATGTCTCTAGTTTCTCATTCTTTATTGCTGAATTGTACTCCATTTTATAAAAAAAAACACATTAGTGGATCTTTTGTGTAACAATTATTATCACTGCTGTGTTCTAATATTTTCTATTTTTTTCTTTCTTCTAAAATTACTAATTAGAATTCATCTGTAAGGAAGAGCTGTTTCATTTACTTGCTCATGACCGTGGCCTCATGGTCAACGATTTTTGCATGTTAGTTATATTTTTGCATATTAGTTATATTTCTACATTATTATTTTTATTTAATTGTTGGTCAAATTGTTCCAGCTTTGGCCCTCAGAGTTCTGGCTGTTTTGAGGCCTGTCCTTTATGACCAACTCTTTACTTCCAAGCATCACATGAAGCTGCTGTCTCAGCAGCATCTTCGGAGCCCTGGACTTGGAATCATCCACTGATTAAGGTGCTCTGGGTCCTTTCATCAGAAACCAACCTATCCAATCTGGGTATGTTTAATACTACTGGGATGTAGTTGCTTCCAGGCCTTCTCAGCCGACAGAAATCAAAATTCTTCGTAGCATATATGTACAAAGGGTGATAGAAAAATAGGGTGAATATTTACATTTTTAAAAATTATTACAGTAAAACTCATTACCACTAACCCTCTCAAAATACTGTTCTTTTATCTACTTTTTTCTTGAACAAATATTGACACTTTGTGTCTTTCACGGAACGATTCATTTCATCTAAGTTTTTGAATTTGTGGGTAAAAGAACTGTTACAGTATACCAGTTGTTTTTAAATAGCTAGGTGGAATCTTTCTACCCCTTCCATCTTTCATCTCTGATATTAGTAATTTGTTTCATCTCTCCTCATTTGGGGGGGGTGGATGGATAAAGGCTTAGTTTGTTTATTTTTCAAAAAAGAACCATTTTTTGCTTTTGTTGATTTTCTGTATTTTTTTTAATCTTCAGTGTGAAAGAAGCCAGACTAATACAGTATAAGATTAAATTTAGAAAGAACTGTTCTGTATGCAATTACTATTTTCTAGGTAGTAACCTTTTTCCTGACAGGGATATGGGTTAAGAATTCTGAAACTGTCTTATAAATATATCAGAATTGAACAAATAACTGAATATACTGTAGGTTTCTCATTATTGGATAAAATGGTGTAAAATAAAGAACTGAGAAAATGACCTCTTTGATCTATGAGCTGTTAAGATCTGTCTTTAGTAAGTCTTTAAATATTCAAGGATTTCTCAGATATAATTCATTTAAAATCAGTGTTCTTGCTTTTTGATATGATTTGTTCCATCTATTCTTTGTTTCTTTTTCCCTCTGTTTTCCTATCTTCTCTTAGCAGAATAGTTGAATATTTATTACATTACTTTATTTTATCTCAACTCAACTTAGTTATGCCTCTTATTAAAAAATTTTAGGAGTTGCTAGGGTTTATTATATATAACTATAATTATAGTTAGTCTTCAAAATTAATTATACTATTTAATGGTTTCTTTAAAAACTTTAAGAACCTTAAGGAGTAAATTCTCAATTCTTCCCTTCCAAATTTTTTTTAATTATATAATGCGTTTTACATTTACCTTTGCTATCAACACAATACACTGCTGCTATTTTTTGCTCTGAACAAGTAGTTATATTCTAAAGTGATTTTAAAAAAGAAAATACTACTCATTATCTTTCTTTAACTTTTTTTGGTATTCAGCTTCTGGCAGTGAAATTATATTGTGTTTTGTTTATCTGAGAAAGTATTTCTCCTTCATTTTTCCCTACTGCATTTTTGAAAATCTTTTTAACTGAGTATGGATCCTGGGTAAACATTTTAAACAAATAAATTATTCTTTCACCCCATTGTTACTTTCCCTCCTTGTATTCTGGCTTGAATGTTTTCTGGAAAGATGGCTTTCCTTCTCATCTGTGTCTCTGAATTTGACTACTTCAATATCTTTTGTTTTCAGAGTATGCTTAGATTTTCTTTTCCTTTTTTTGTGTGTTGCTTTGTGTTCTCAGGTTTAATCTGTGGTTTAGTGTCAATTAAATTCTGGACAACTCTAAGCCCATTATTTTTCACATACTTCCTTTGATCCATTTTTTCTATCTTATTCTTGTTAGACTATTGGCTTGCTTGATATCATTCCATAGTTGTTGAGTGTTCTATTTTTATTTTCACACCCTTTCTCTTCCAGTTTGTTTGGATGATTTCTGATGACTTTTTTTTTTTTTTGCTTAGTCTTGATTAACTCTCTTTATGATTCTGTTAAGATCATTTCTCATCTCTGTTACAGTGGTACCTTGGTTCACAAACTTAATTCTTCCCATGATTCTGGGACTAGTAACACTGTTCTGTTTTTCATTTCTAGGATTTCCATTTAATTATCTAGTTTTTAAATCTCTTTTGAAACTTCCCATATGATCAGGCATTTTTCTGCTACATTGGTGTCTTTGACATGTTAATCATAGACATTTTAATTTACCTCTCAGTTCCAATATCAGTGTAATATATGAGTCTGGTTCTGTTGATTGTTTTGAGTTCCAGCAGAGTGCTATTTGTCTTGTTTTTCTTATGTCTCATGATTTTTGTTCAAAATAGGTCATCTTGGGTTGGACAATAGGACGAAAGTAAATAGAGTTTATGCCTTCAAACAACTTTGCCTTTTCTTCCATGAGAACTTTTCCTTTCTGAAAAATCCTTTAATAATATGTATGTTTAAACCAACCTACCCAAGAGTTGGGATTTGTTTTAGTTTTTTTGCCCTTATTGCCCCAAAGACTTCACATTCTTTTCAAGATACCTTACATTTTGAACAGGCTGGTTTGCTGATAGTATTACTTGATGCCTTCTTCAGCCTCAGGCCCTTCGTTTACACTATACCTCAGATCATGTCTATCTCCAGACACTTGCAGCTATTCCAGAAGTATTCTAATTGTTATTTTTAAATGTTATGCCTGTTGGCTAGATTTTCTGTTTTTTTCTCTAAGTCTTAAACAGATGCTGTGCTTGTTGGTCTAAGGAATAAACTTCTCAATACTCCTCGCCCTCCTTAAGCTCCAGTTCTAACTCTAGCACATTTTCCTGATCTTTCACTAAGGGTGGGGGGTTTTGTTTTCTGTTCCCAGGCTTCAGAGGGTTTTCCCCATTGCCCTCAGTAAGAGTACTGGCTCCCCTTTGCCTCCTGGATTACAGTTCCATTTCTATCAGGGAAATAGAGGAGAAGGTCTGGGTTGGATGTGTACTTTTCTCACAGTGCTTTATTCCTCCCCCAGACCTGTACCATAAGGCACCCTTTTTCAAGACTCACCGATCTTTTGGGGAACCTAGAGGGATCTGTCAACAAAAGCTTGCAGGAGTATATGAACTCTCCTGTATATTTATTTACCTCTTTTGGCTCTACAGTTCCTTACCAGCCCCCATGCAGCCTCCACCAATTTGTCAACTCTTCTAGCTGGGTTCTTCTGACCAGAATCAAGCTGCATCTACTTAGGGTAACAAATACTTACATCCCATCTCTCCTGATAGAATCTGTCTCTCCTTAGATATTGGCCAATTAGTTTCCAGAGTCATTACCTTCCCAATGCATTCAACAAATGTCATAAACTTTCAGGTTGTTTTGCCTTTTTTCATTGTTATTGTGAACTTGGAATCATAGCTCCTCTCAAATTTTTATACCTTGCATAGAATCTAGAAGATTAAAAAAAAACTCTTTTCAGGTAATTTCAAACTTTAGGCTCACATTGTGGGTAAATAGAGACTTATATCCCTTAATCTCAATCATGAGGGAAGAGCCTTCATGGTCTCATCACCTCTTAAAGGGCTTATGTTTTAATATTATTACTTCGGCAACACTTGAATGTTGGAGGAGATACATTCAAATCACAGAAAATGCCTATAGCCTTCCCTATCACTAGGACAATTTTAATCTGCTCCAATTTGTGTGAGTCCTTGAAGTACAGTACTCAACAACCAAAATGCCTCTCTTACTTCTTATGGACCACTTATTGCCTCTAGTTTTTAGGTCTTCTGTCAACATTAGGTGATTTACTAGAGGATCTTTTTCAAACACATAAGGTATTTTCTTTAAGAGGAACTTTGGGAATTAATTTCCCTATATTATTATAGGTAAATGATAAGGGATAAGAATTTTAAAGAAAGAACATTGGCCTTTTCTAGTATCCTATGGGATCTGATTTGAACAAAGTGGAAGCAATACTTCCTCTCATGTGGCTAAGTATATAATGATAGCTGGCTCAATGTCAAAGTCATTTGTTTTGGGTGTAAGAATGAGATTTATCAGTAGTTTGATGAGTTCATAGATTCAAAACTATTTTATTATCATATCATATTAATGTATATTAATCCCTCCTGATATCTCACCTTCTCTTAATAGTATGGAGTATGGGGAATCCTTTGTTCTCATCTGTAAAAAGTCCTTTGTGCTCTTTCAGAAAATATGATATATAAGGAAAGTAAAAAGATCTTAGTAAAAGGTAATGATTGACATTCAAGATTTAATAGTTTTCTTTCCTCTAACGTCTTGCAAAAGATCTGATACTGCTTCATTGGCCCAATGATATACCCTGAAGCATTTGAATTTTTAAAAGAAGGTCTTGAGGTAAAAAAAGATATACTATATCATCACTTGGGATTGTGGTATTTAAAGGTCATCAGAAAAGCATCTTCCTGATCCATAACATCAAAGCTAACCTCTTGGTATATGAGCTGATGATAATATATTGTTAAAAGCATTGTGTGACAAGTGGAAATAAGAATGTTTGTCATCAAATATTTTCTGCTGCTTGTACAAATAGAAAAGATAAGGCTTATGCTATTTATTTATCTGTCTCCTAGTACATGTGAATATTTCTATCAGAGCTTCATCTTTATAAAGTTATCTCCTATAGAAATATAACAACCTTACATGGAAATTTTAACAACTGGAAAGGTAAATTTTAGTGTTCAAAAATAATAAAGGAATATAGTTCTGGCACTGAAGTGACAAAGAAAAAATTTAATGTAAAAAAGTAACTATGGAATCAGATATAACTGTGTATTTTCATGGCCCTTTGAATGATGTGACATTACTTTCATAAATTATCTGTAATTAGTTTTATTTTTGTGACATGACAAATGATAAAAATTTTAGATTTTCAAATATACATATCTAGGAATTCTAGAAATATCTCAAAGGAAAGCTATAGAAATTAGGATAAGGTTAAAAGATAAACATTTTCAGTGTATCTTCCCTGAGTAAAATTTAAAATTCTCTAAGTTCTGCTTTACAAATAATATTATTTATTTCTCCCAGATAAAATTAAGTTGGAAACAGTAAGGTTATGAGATTTCTTATTGCATAAGGGTCATCTGAGAAAACTAAAATAGTATTTTGTCTCCAAGATGCAAAATGTCTCATTGAGACTCTTTGTATTGAAAAAAATTACTTGTAATTTGAAGCATTCTATTTGGGTTTTGATTGTTAAGGATAGTTCTAGTTCTGAAAACTCTGTAATTCAAAACACTGCGTCCTAATGTCTAAGCACCCTCTCCTATATCTCCAACGCTTTTATTCCCAAATTCCCTCTCCAAACTTTATTAAGACATTATCTGACTCTTCTCTGATATCTCCTTTCCTTTGTCTCATTTAGAGTCCATGATTCTCATTATAACCATTTTTTTCTTGCAAATACCATCAAGTCCCTTGCCTCCTTCCTTTACTGCTCTTCCTGATAAAACCTTAGCCCTTGTTGAACCCCAAATTTCCCAATCCTTACATCTATGCTGACTCATCTGAACTCTGCTGTAAGAATTATCTATCATACAATCCAGATGACTGGTTTCAATTTGTGGTCATGACCATAAACTTTAAATGAATACTCAAATGACAGCAACAAAAAGAAACAGAAAAAAAAATCAGTATTATTTAGTCACTTCCTAAGAAATCCAGAGACAGGAAGCTACTGACTGGGGTCAGGACTGAAGAGTGTCATGACACTGGGTTGATCTCTCTTGGTCTTTCAAATAGTTCCAAGATGGTGGCAGCAGCTAGAAGCACCTCAGTTTCATTTGACACAGAATCACAGGTAGGACATTATATTGGGGTTATATTGCAGAGACTACTTTTTCCTTTCTTATTATAGAGCAAAATTATTTCTTAGAAATTATATTAGACCCTTACATTACATTGTTCAGAACTGGGCTTATACTTATACCTAGAGCAGGAAGAATGTTCACCTTCCCTACAATCAGAGCTTCTTTTTCCAATTCCTGACATAAAGTGTTCTGTTAACAAAGATAAAGGAAACTGAATGATTTATGTGGACACATACATAATGAGGTGAAACAACTTCTGGTATAAATATGTTATACTCTTTTCCTTGTAGGACATATACATACACTCTCATATTCATACCCACATTAGTTGGTAGGGTATACTAGCTGTAATTGCTGTATGAAGGAATAAGAATTAGGAATTCTGAGAAATAATGACAAGGTTTCTTATCAGTACCCACATTTTGTCTCACATGCTATAGTGGATATAGAGAAATTATTTTGTAGTTAGGATTTGGAGATAGAGCATAATCTTTGAATGTAATTTTATAGTTTACAAATCTAAATATTGCCTAAGCTTTTTTCCTCTTCAAAATATACTGTACAGCATGCAGTTACTGATAAATATTATTATTTTAATGAAATTTGGCCATTGAATGTGAATACATTGGTTAATTTTATTGGTGATTGCAGAGTAAAACTAACATCTAACGTTTTGTTAAAATGTATGTTATTTTATCCAATATAATTTTAAGATGGTAAAATACTTTGTTAAAATTGATGATATCTGAAAAGGCAGTAGAATCTCCTTAAATTTCAGTAGTGAGAATTAGTCATCCATTTCTATTGACATGTGGATTGTCACTGGCACCAGTCTGTACCAAATATTTCCCAAACCACCATCTGTTGTCAAATTAAAGATAAGTCTAGAGCTAATGCTAATTTCCTAAAAAAAAACCCTCAGGTAAAGGAAACAAATCAGGTATCAGAGTGCAGTATCAAAGTTCATTACTTGTTCTGAATTCTCACAATAAGTGAATATCAAATAAATCCTACTTCCTCTCTTGGCAAAGATTTGTACCCCATAATTACATTGATCCATGTGCTATCTCAGTGGCAGCAGTGAAAATTATAGTATTTTTATGTGAAAAGCACTGCTTTATTGCATTAATTCACATTTAATGTGTACATAGTAATAACCATAAAGTATGATAACCAAAGTGATATATTTTCTTCAGAACATTCATTTAGAGAGCTTTCAAAAGAGTCTGAGGAAATTAAAATATCAGTCAGTTTACCTGCAGGATATAGAGCAAAAGCAAAAAGCAGTATAATATCTTTTACAAGCCACTCGTTCCTCACCACATAACAGTCTTACTTCTAGCTGATAAAATACAATAGTCATAACTGTGTACATGTTTTTTTAACCATGATACACAAAACAATGGTTCCTGAAGTGAAGGAAAATATACTTCCCTCAGTAAAACTGCATTACTCACATGATTACAAGTAGGAGAGCTGAAGGCGAGAGAAGGCAGTGGAGGTGGCAGTCCCAGAGCCCCTTTTCTGGTAATGGACCCCAGAAAGATGATGCCCATAAAACAGGAAGTCTCATGTAAGACATAGTGGAGGCCCAGGGGATGGTGAGACATAACAAATGAGCAAATACCTAGAAAACAGAGCAGGAATGAAAAATCTTGGTCCTATGGAAGGCCGAGAAAATAAAACAACAGGGTAAGATATAGTGTTCTAAAAATCTGTGCGTGAGGAAAACCAAGTAACAGCCAATTTAAACTTGGGGAACACAAAATGGTTCTAGAAATACAAGACATTGCTGTCTATTTCTTAAAAATTGCTGCCCATTACTCTGTTCTTATATTGACACAAATGTTAATTGTACCAAGTTAAGGCATGCTTCAAGCTGTGTCCTTCAAGAGGGCTCATGATAATTGCAGAGCCTACTGATTCTTCCCTTAGTTGAATTCCTTTGCCTTCATATTATTTTTCTAGTTTATTCATTGATTCATTCTTTCATTAACTCAGTATTTAAGAGGTATTTTCACAATAAATATATGGGTATGACTTCAGTTTATCATTGACTTATGATCAAATTAAAAGGGTTAGTAGCATTGTATCTACAATTGGATATTTTTATCATTGTTTAAAATCACTTTTAAAAATACAAGTCATATACACATGATTTTTAAAAGCTTAACCAAAAGGAAATGTGTAATGCCGTGAATAAACCCTATTTCCTCATCACAACCTTAGTCAACCTCATCAAAAACAAAGCGAGTCATTTTATAGAGTATCTGTGTAGAAAAACAGAATACACAGATGGGTAAATGCTTTCATAAAAATGTATCTTCAGATCTACATACATTCTACATATGCAAGCACATATATGGTATATACATGTACACATATATGTATATGCTGTCCTGTACGTTGCATTTTCTCTTAGCTCTGTTTTGGAAGTTGTCTGACATGAAAACATCAGGTCAGACCTTATGAGTTGGCGTTGGTCATCAAACCTGTCTTCTGTCTTTCCCAAGGTCACTGCAGACTATACTTCCAAACTTATAACAGTTATTAACCCAGAACTCCTAGAAGTTATATGTGATCACTTGGAGTTCTAGTTAGTAGAATGGAAGTGGACGTTGTATGTGCCATTTCAAGATCAGGTCCATAAAAAGTTCATACATGATCCTTTCTGCATGTGCTTCCAGCAGGGTGTTAATAAGCAAGGTGAGCATGGGAGTCAGATGTTGAAGGTCATCTAGATCTCTAAAGGAATGCAGAGTGCTCATTCTCCTCAGCCCTCTGTTGAGAACAAGATCACTGTGTCAGGCCATAATATGAGCAAAAACCAATTTTACTGTGTTAAGACAATGAAATTCTGGGATCAGTGTCTGCACTCAGTGTTACCGTAGACGTATACACACAGGGATAACTTTTCAATGTCTAGGAACTGTTTAATTCATTTTTTGCAAGAACCATTATTTAGGATACCCCTTATCGATAGGCACTTAACTTGCTAGCAGTGTTTGTTATTAATGATGCCATGAGTAATCTTACACATACATCTTTGTTTCTGAGTATCTCCATGGGATGAATTCCCAGCAGAATTGTAAAACAAAGGTACATGCTTTCCCCAAAATTTTGATAACTACACTAACTTCTTCAAATTGTTTGTACTGATTTTTTTCACAAGCAGTACTTGAGCATGGCTCATCTTCCACATCTTCTTGGATATTTATTATAAAACTGTCCATTTTTCCTAATCTAGTCAGTGAGAAATAGATTTTTTTGTTTGAAATTGTCCTTTTGTGTGTCTTGGCCATTTATATTTATTTTTCTGTGCCCTGAATGCTTGTGTCATTTGTAGGTTTCTCTAAAAGGCTATTTGTCTTTCTCGTGTTGATTTATAGCAGAATTATAAGCTACTTAAGAGACATTACGTCAAATATTTCTACAGTTTAACTCCTAGCGTGGAGATAAATATATTAGACCAATTTTTGTGAAATTAAAAAGATATTTATAGTTTTGCAATTCTTACAACAACTGCATAAACTATTATTTTTGCATTTTATGGAAAAGGAAATAAAGGCCTGAAGGACTTAAATGGCTTGCTAAAGTCAAATAACTACCTAGAAGAAGAAGAGCTGGGTAGGGACCAGTCGAAGAGCTGGGTAAGGACCAGAATGTCTACTGTGAGATCATTAACTTTTATGAGTGGAGTTTCTGTACACAGCTACTGCCATTGCTAACCAAAGTGCCCGATATCATCATCATCGTCATCCATCATCCATTATTCTTCATCAATTATTGTCAAATACCCACATTAACAGTGCTAGCGACAAAAATGGCTTATAAACATTTTTAACAGACACAAAAGACATTTAAAAATTTCCCCTTTCCTATGAAAATGCCCAGCGCTAAGATCTACTAAGTGAACTTCTAAATGGTTTCAGGTGTAAAACTTGAAGAAACTGGTGAATTCTACTTCATTCATTCATAATCCATATGCCAGCACATTTTACTTAAGTTAATTTATGTCAGGCAGTTGGAATACAAGGAAGGACAGTTAAGTTCCTGTCCTGGAGGAGCTTAAAGTTTTCTGGAGAAGTTTTGGAGGCAAAAATATAGCAAATATATAACAGATCTTCAACCCAGAATTCCTTTTCTGTAGTTCTCCACACAGTAGCGTGAAACACTTAGAAAAGAATCATCAATTGCCCTTGAAATTTCTGAAAGGAAGTTCAATCAAAAGATAACATTTGATCTATATTGGCAGAGAAGTAGCTTTCCTGCATAGGAGATTTTAGATATTTTGCTGAAAAGTGAGGTATTATTTTGACCATTAGAAATCACTTAGATATGACAAAAATGTCCTGTGGTACATAAAGCTAAATATAATATGATACCAGGATCAGATTTCATTTGGCATTATTCCTTTCTAGTGCTTAGAATTTAAAATATGGTAAAGTGTCTTACTTATCATTGTATTTCCAGGGTCTCTAGTAAAGAAGAAACTCCATAAATTGTAGTTGAATTAAATCAAATTGAATTCACTGAGGTTCTAGAGATTCATGTACACTATTTTTCTGGCTAACTGGAGCTTACAATTATTACAACTACTTATATTATTAGTTATATCTTATGATGAAATAGCATCAATTTAGAATTTTAAAAAAAATGAGAGCAGGGGTAAATCTCCCAATGGTACTTGTACTTTTAAGTGTGTTAAATAAGAAATCAGCTGTGGCAGAAGATAACTTTACCAATGACTGGCAACCCCATCCCCAAGCCCTCTCTCTCACGATGTAAAGTTATTAGGGAGAAACTCCTCTTCTGCCAGGGCCATATCATCCAGCCTGTATGCACCTAGGTGGCCCGATGGATGGCTAGTTCTCATGATGAAATGTGAGTGCAAGTGTGGTGTCATTGCTCATGCCCATTGCACACATGTGTCCAACTCCCAACTGCCAGCACCTGCATTTCTTTTCCTGAGGATTTTCTTTGTCCTCCAGGGCTCTTCTTGCCCATTCATAGAGTGGCAATTCCAGGGGCTGAATACCCTTTTAGAACAGCTCTAAACCATGATTGACACGATAGATATACATCTATCTTACTCTTTCCTCAAGTAAGATGACTTTCACTGCTCAGATTTTCACCAGCAGGATCAGTTCTGATTGCCATGGTGCTACCTTGTTGGGTATCTAACCCTAAAGAATTGCTTTATCTTCCTTGTCTCACTGCTCGCCTCAGAGTATGCTCCTACACCTTCCAAATTGCATCATTTTCTCCTTGTTGTGTTTTTTTTTTCTCGTTTTATTCTTTTCATTTAACTGAAGTGTGTACTAATCACTTTGCCATTGCTGGGACAAAATACATGATACTCCTAAATTAAAGGAGGAGAGGTTTATGTTGGCTTTTATAGGGTTCAGTTTATGGTTGGATGGCTCAAAGGGAGGAACTCCAAGGTTGAAGGGTGTGGGCAAGGAAAGTTGTTCAACTGATGGCAATCAGGAAGCAAAGAGAAGGGAAGAGTTGAGGAGAAGAGTAAACCCTTCCAGGTCATACACTTGAGACCCACCTCTCTGGACCAGGCCCCTCCTTCTGACCAGGCCCCCCTTCTAACTGCACATTCAGCTATGAACTTGTGATCCAGTAGTCTTCCAAGAGCCCCACTTCTGAACACATGAGACTTGCGGGGGGGGGGGGGCATTTTAGATCTAAACCATAACAATGCAGCCATTTGGTAGCTTTCTAGAAAGGTGAATGAAAAGAAAAAAATTTGAAATCTTCTGCATCAAAAACAAACATCACTTGACCAGGAGACTGAGCCAGAGACTGAGCCAGAGACGGAGCCATTGAGGACTTCCGGGCACGCCCACCAGCCTCCAGCTTGACTGAGCGCGCTGGTAGAGCAGGCGTGGGCTGAGTGCTCCCTGCTCAGTCCTCCTCGCTCAGCCCACTTTCGACTAGGAGACCTAGCTGGAGACCTAGCCACTGCTTGGATCCACACCACAGAGGCACAGGGGAGCACAAAGGCCATTGTCCTGAGCTGCAGAAGTGAACAAGAGAGAGGGCCTCTCATAGGCTCCCTGATGAAAACTGAAGCCCACTGAAAAAGTGAAGAGAATCTCTGCAATAAAGACACTCCAGACCACCATGCTTGGGAAGTTGGAGGGATCATCACCTCCCATTGGAACCTGGACTATCTTCAGAGGAAGGACAACTGGAACCCGCAGTAGAACCTTGCAGAGTTCAACCCTGCAGGAGGACAGGGAGCTCAACTTGAAACTTGAAGCCAGAAATCTGCCTGAATCTCACGAGTCTGGGACTAGCTTACTGAGACTCATTGACTTATAACTGCACACTGCTGCCCATGTTGTCTATTGTGACATTGAAGACATACCCTGAAGGAGGCCATTCATTTTTATCTTTTATTTGTTATTTTCAAAATTACTACTTTTTTTGCTCTTATTTTAAATTTTTTTCTTCTTTGCTACTCTTTTAAAATTTTCATTTTTCTCTTTTTTCTTTCTTTTCTCTTGTCTTTCTCTCTCTCTCTGCCTCACTCCCTTGCTTTCCCACATTGTTCTTCATCTCCCTTTGTGTTCCTATTCTGCTGCTAATTCATATTTCTTCTTTATCTTTCTTTTCTTTTCTTTCCTTCTCTTGCCTGTGCCCTCTGGCCTCACTGCTAACCTTCTCCAATCCTTATACTTACCTATTCCTCCCTCCTCAAATCCTTCTAATGCCCCATCCCAAAGGAAAAAGTTGCTATATTGAAGAGTTTATTCACTATAAACATATGTTGGGTTGGTCCTTGATTTTGATTTAATTCACATAGTCAAAGGTACCATAAACTGTCCTTTTCTAAGAGCTACTTGATGCTATTGTGTTGCTGAATGTATCACTTGGGCTAAGGGGTTGTAATTGATCTAATAAGTTGTTCTTCCTGGTATAATGAAAATAACAGAGCCTCAGAGCCATTAGAGACTCAAAACCTAAAGACCAGCTATATCTGGATGACACCTCTGAGAAGCAATCATTACATAAGGGTTCCAAATACATCAACAAAGATATTTACAATAAGCAACTTCAAAGTATCAATTCGGGAATTAAACCAAGGACAGTACCAAAAACAGAAATGAGAAGACATTTAAGTAAGGCACAAAGTCAGACTTCCACCCCATGAAAGGCAAATTCTGGGGGAAACAAATGGAAAAGTCTGATAATCAACCACCTGGATACCCTGAACTGATAGCACAGGAAGTAACAAGACAGATGAA
>NW_004624788.1:2666578-2679324 GCF_000247695.1 Heterocephalus glaber
ATATTTTGTTATAACAAAGAACAATATAAAATTATAATAACTTACAAAATTATTTCTTCTTCAGCTCTCATTTTCTACATTGATTTTCTATAATTTCCTATTGTTTGTTTTCTTTCCTTGAAACTCATTATTTTGGTATTTGAACTCCTGACTTGCTCTCAAATGTCCTTCAGTAGTTTTAAATTTTTATATCATTCAATAAATTTTACGGGAAAATTCTACAACTTTATTTGTCAATCTGTCCTTTTAAAAAAATTATGTATGTTTGGTTTCAAAAATCTGCCCAATAAACAGAAATCCTGGAATTATAACATCTAAATGTATGTGGTTTTTGCAGAAGGGTTAGTGAAGATGAAGGACAGAGTGTGGCTTCAGAGTACAAACTTTATGAGTCAAGGCATGGTGGCCACTTCTACTTCCCTTGTCTACCTTGTCTCAGTCTAATAAAGTTGTTACTATTAGTACTAATCATGGTACCTGACAGTGTCTAGTCAGGCAAATAGAAATCACTCTAGTTATTTCAAACAGAGGGAATTTAACAAAGGGAATTAATTACAAGAAGGGAAGACCAAGAAAGGACTGGGTAAATCAAGAAGGGAGAGGACAAGATATCATTTGGACATTAGTACTTCTATACCCTTAAGGCTGGAGGGAGAAAAGAGAAAGTGGTGGTTCTTGGAATCCACAAGCACTGTGCATCTAAGGGTGCTTAAGTGTCATTAGTATCACAGTTGTTATCAAAACCATCACCACTATTGTTCTGCAGGCCCTGGAGCACAGCCTTGCTGATGCCACTGAAATTGCAACCCATAGTACATAAGTATTTGATTTTGTGCTGCAGCTGCCATAACCATACCACCAATGTAGCACCTGGCAGACACCTACAGTGGGTTGCCATTTTCTCTCCCACGCAGCTGCTGCAATCAGAGTCAGAGCCCAGGGAGGGGTTTTGGAGGGATGGCTTTTCTCCTGCTTTTTCTTTTCTACCAAATTTCTTCCAAGAGTTAGCTGAGGCTCATCAGAAACTGACTGACAGGAAAGACTGAGTAATATTGCTTTCAAGCATGAGAACAGAGCTGAGTCAAAAGGCAAATTGCCAACACCTATATTTCTTGTATGTTTAGTATACACCAAGACTACCCCTACATTACCTCATCTAATCTTTTCAACACCCAATGATGGTAGGTTCATCTGCTAGCCACATTTGGTAAATGAGGAAAGAGACACAGAGAAGTTGAGCAATTTGCCCAAAATTTCAGACATCTGAGAATGGCTACTCTATACTGTATCTGTCTCCTGCACAAGTTTACCTATACCGTCTGGGAAGAGAGGAGAGGGATGCTGGGATGGGAGTCAGTCTTACACTGTACTTGGAATTATGGCTCCCTTGTAAATTCTGCCTTCACTCTTAGATCAGCCCATGGTTTCAGACTTGCTTCTTTATTTGGCTGATTTTCTTTCAGAGACCACATTGTCATCACTATGGTATATTTGGGGAATCCCATTCTATCAAATTAGTCTGAGCTCCGGTATGAACCAGTCCCTCACATACAAATCACTGACCCTTATGTTCAAGTTTCTGGGACTATGATTCAGTTGTTTCTGGACATGCCATGTTCCTAACAGAAGATAATTCTACCCTCCCACATTCTAAGATAGCAGGAAGCTTATTTTGTATCCTGATCACATCAGAACACACATCTATTCCCTTTACCTACCTGAATTCCCACTCTAACTTCATTATTCATTCCCTATAGATGGAAAACAGATTGTCATGTACCAGCAAGCAAAGAGAAGTAACAGCACACATCCCCAGTTACTCTTGTTTTCCTCTATCATTCTTTTGCCTGATATACATGCAATACCAGGCCCCCAAGCCCTTCCTGATCTCTGTTATAGGTGATGAAATTAATAATTCTACCTGTGTTATCATTTTCAATTGGTTTCTTGGAGCTGTTGCCAAAATCCAGATATTTAAAGAGCATAATATGAATCTACTTTTCAGGGAAATGAGTCATATTTTCAAGCAGTATATCAACATCTATTCTGCTTCTTGAACAGCTTCTTAATTTTCATTGGAGTGTTTTAGTCTTTCTTATTCTCACTTGATTAAATTTGTTTATAGCTGCCGCTAAGATTATATTGACAGATATTTCTCCTTAAAATTTAATGGCAACATTTTACAGGGTCTGAGCTGACACAGTAAGACAAATGGAAAGAGTGAACGCATCACACTCTATAGATCTGATCATCTCTCCTTTTCCTTATTTATTTTTGCCATGATTGGGAGCCAAATAAAAAAGGTGACATTTGGTTTTAGTAAGATAATTCTATTATTTGTGATTTATGGTTTTATACTTTTGAAAGTAAACACCATAAAAGTAAAGATAAAACTTAGCTGGTGTAATTTGTTGAGCCACTATATTTTATGAGGTAATTGTTTTAGGGTGTGTTATGACTGGCACTGATTAAAATTACATGGAAGGAAAAAATAAGATTCTTTTCAAAGCCTATTTGTGTTCAAGTATAGTAGCTTTTTTAAAAAACCTGGACATTCTGAGAAGTAAGAAGTGCATAAGTCATGCGCAATGAGCAAATAATTCTGGTTTAATTTATGTAATGTTACTGGATCATTGATAATCTCCACAAAGATGCAAGGGTGAGATAAAGCCAAATAACTTGTAGTAGAATAACAGAAAATCTTCAGCCATTCTTTGAGGTCTTACAGGCACTTTGGGTTGCAGTACTCCAAGACTGGGTTGCATATGAGGCTGCATGTAAAATCAGGTCACTAAGTAGTAAATCAGTCTCTGCTGTCTTTTTATTCTTGCATGTGGACATCTGCAGAACATGTATGAAAGGGCTGATGTCCTATTAAACACCACAAGCACCCTGAAGATAGAGTTCAGAGGTATAGCTGGCCTCCTTCAGCATTTGCCTTTTTTTGGTGTGCTGAGGTGGTACTCACGTGAGTAGCGCTGGTGTCTCTGGTAGACCCAAGTCTGTAGCAACTTTGCTTAGAAAACCTGACAATTTGTGATCATGGGTAGGAGACCCTCGTGTATTCTTTTCTTAGCATCGGTGGATTCTTTTCCTTCAAATGTAAAAGAATTGAAATAATTTAATTTTTTTTAAAAAGCTAACATTTGGTATTGCAAAGATTTTCTGTATCCAAAAATGATGTGAGTTCCATAAGCTCAGAATTTTTTTCTGTTGTATTCACTGTTGTATTTCCAATACCTAGAGCAGTGAAAGGCTCACGAGGGGCCCTCTGTTAACATCTGTGGAAGAAATTAATAAAAATTGAGCAATGGTTATATTTAATGTTATTGGCTACAAGATAGGACTGGGATATATAAGAAAACTGGTGAATTAAAGAATGTGTGCTCTGTCTGTGTTTAGTATCTAAGATCAGAATCATTTATAATTGCCTGCTTTGCAGGTATGCTGAGAGGATTGTTTTGTTGGTGCTTTTAAGTACTACAGAGTAAGAAAGTGCCTTATTCAATTGAATTCTGATTAATTAGTAATTATTGGGTTTGTTAAGCTCATAGGGGTATAAAAATACTAGACCTCTTCACCCTTAAATAGGTGATAATCACCTTGTTACCATGATACATTTTCCCCTATATTCACTCTTTCTCCACTGCTTCCCTCCTCTATTCTCTCTTGCGTGACTAGATGACAAGGGGTCAGAATGCCATCCTGGTTATCTTGAGTGTTGTGGGAACTCAGGGGGGAGGAGAAGGTAGACAGATCCTGGGCCATATCTTATCTATTGCACAAGTGGACAAAATAGAACCAGCAACTGTAGTGCATTGGTCTGGATGCTGAGCAAAAATTTAAAAATAGGAAAACAAGTTTCAGATCAATGTCTGAGAGGGATCACGAAAGGGCAGAAGCAACTACTATACTTACAAATGCCCCAAATCAATGGTCAGAAATAAAGTTTTTACAATTAAATATCAGCCAATTTTTAGGGCAAAGGGTAAAAGCTTCATGTTGGCACTTATGGAGGACACTATTAATTTCTTATATTCAAAATGTAGGATCTCTCCCATTAATGCACTGTTCTCCTGTGGGCTTCCAGTGACATACCCAATGCAATGTCATTTTCTCTTTTGTTCTCCAGTTACTTCAAAAATCCTTGTTAGTTCCTCCTGCGTGCCTCTCACCACTACATGATGATCATATCTAAAATAACAGCTAAGCTCTCTTTTGCTTAAGAATTAGTTCTTGTTCTTCCAGGTAAAGGTGGCTGATTGAGAAAGAGTATTCACCCCCCAAGTCTTCACATTAAAGTTAAAGTAAGGTATAAAATTAAGGAAAACCCCTACGAGCAAAAGGAACAAAAGTTCAATAGCAGGTAAAAACAGCTATAAATTTCCATAATTGAAAAACAAATGCCAGAGTGAGGATAAAGGAAACCAAACAGGGGAAGCCATAGCCTAGAACACATTCAGGGGCTCCAAAATGGTGCCCAAGTCGGTCCCCAGCAGACCCTGAGAGAGGTCTCACTGCAGTGATAGGAAGTGAGATGCGGCTAAATGTGAGAGCATGGTGGGTTTGAGAAGTCTGAATAGGCAACTCCTCATCTCCATTTACAATCTCCAGAGGTGGCTCATGGGCATCCTAGCAATGACCTCCAAGCCAAAAGATCAAAGAAATTGATCCTGAACATGGGCCTGAACACGGGCAATGTGAACGAGTGGACACATGTTACATGGAAGCTCCTTCCAAGGTGACACTTGTGTGATGGGTTCCAGAGTAGTCACAGATGCCTCCTGATCTGCTGCCTCTAAGCAGCCTGGTGTTGACAAGCTCTACCCAGGGCCACACCATGCCAGTGGTGTCATTCATGCCTATGACTGTGGCCCCAGGGATCACTAACTTTGAGGAGGGCCTGGATCACGAAAAGACATCCACCCTGAAACCTGTTCCAAGAAAGTACTTCTACTTCTAACTGATACTCTCAAAGATGACTTAATAAGATTATATGTCTATAACACAAGACGCTATCATCTTTAAAAAACAGAAAACAAAAAGCAGAGCCAGATGTAGTAGCACCCATGTACCCCCAGCACTCATAAGGCTGAGGCAGGATGATTGCATGAATCCAGGGTGCAAGACCAGCCTGCGTAATACAATGAGAATGTTTCAAGGCAGAACAAAAAGCAAAAGAAAGAACTTCAAAAAATTAAAAAATAGATTCAAGTTTTGAAAAGTTAAAATAGGAGTTCTGAATTACAAAATGGGATATCATTGAATATAATCATCCATATAAAACTGAACCCCTTCTTGCTAACATAGGTAATAATAAATTAAATATGGTTTGAAGATTAACAGGAAAAATATAAACATTAAATTAATGGAAGGAAATTTAGGAGAAAAACTGTGATGAGGCAGACCCCTCTCTATTCTCAGGCTCTCTGCAATTAATAGTTTATTTGTTTCTTTCTAGGATAGTTTCATATTGATGTAATATGTTTGTATGCATATTTATATGCCTTCATATTCCTCCATGTATACATAAATATATACAAAGATATATAAAATATATAAATATATATAAAGGTTTGCTTAAATTATATCATACTATATGCATTTTGTGGGTCCTGTTTTGCTTTGGTTTTGTTTTGCTGAATAACATGGCTTACTAATCTTTTCATGTTAAAAGATTCTATCAGTGATAAACCACATTCTTTTCAATGACTAAATAGTACTCTACAAATATGTCATTCATTATATAACCAGTTTCAGTTCATATATTCAGAATATAAGACATTTGTGAGATTATATTATAGAACATGTTGTATATTGGACATATAGACTAATTTTTCCATTCTATGGCTTGTCTTTTTATTTTCTTTATGTGTATTTCCAAGAGCAAAATTCAATTTCACTGACTTCTTTCTCAGTAATCTCAATTTAGCTAATGAATTTTTTGTTTTAGACATTTTATTTTTCACTTTTGGAATCTCTACTTGACTTTGTTAAATTTTATTTTTTATGTTAAATGTCCTTTTTTATCATGATGATATTTTCCTTCATCTCTTTTTGCTTTTGTTACAATTATAATCATAACTACCTTAAACTTATTACCTAATAATTCCAATATTTGGGCTGAATTTTAGGGTTTTTGTTTTAATTGTATTTTATTTTGAGAATAAGTTATGTTTTCTTGTTCCTTTATATTTTGATTTTGCCTCATATTCCAACTATTGTGAATATTATGTTGTAAGGACTCTAAATTTTGTTATATTCTTCCAAAGAGCATAGATATTAAATTGGTTAACTTCGTTAGACTCAGAATAAAAACACTTTCTTATGAAGGGTAAGCAGATAAAATTTTAGGTTAGCTTTTCTGGACTTGTTGTGAGTACAATTGCAGTGAATCTCTGCCACACATACATGAGCCATCAGAAACAGATTTTATGTTCAGAATTTAGGGGTTCTTTCCACTGGA
The DNA here is from genome assembly GCF_000247695.1 of Heterocephalus glaber. The sequence goes on from NW_004624788.1 coordinate 2,673,045, forward strand.
ATTCCCTCCTCCCTTTACAATGGCTGTTTTCAGAGACTGATTTTTCTAGATGGAAAGTTGGCAGATTCTCTATAAGATTTTTAGTCCTACATTATATCTTAGCTGTTGTCTGTTCATAGGGGAAATCTGCAAAAATGGGAAATATATCTCTTGCTAGTCACTTCTAAGTTTCATTTCCCCTGCAGAATCTTTTTTTCTTGCTTTCTTTCTTTTTTTTTAAACTCTCCAGAGGCTGAAGGTCATCGATTTGAATTTTGTCCTGAGGTTATAGTGGGTAACTGTAGTAGAATTCATCCCTCAGAAGCTTAAGAGACTGGCTCTCCTGATTAACTAGCATGTTTGAAGTCACCCAAAGAATATAATATAGAGGCTAGTTATAGGTCGTGTGTCTGTATGAGACTCCAACCCCCAAAACCCACTGTGTAAAGCAGCCCCGTGAAGAATTTAACAGAGTATCCGGGTCCTGTATCTCTTTCTTGTCTCAAGGGCTAGAGCAGGCAGCACTGTCTGCGTTACAGCGCCATCTTCTGGGTTTTTTTTTATTCCGGCCAGCAGCCTGGCTGGTCACCCTCTTCTCAAGGCCTCATAAGCTTGACCTTGACAGGGCAGCACCTGTATTACCCAGAGGTTTTATCAAGATTAAGGAAAAGTTGTTAATAACATATATATATAGGTTCAAAATTAAATACAAACAAATGTAGAAATAAGAAGTCTCAAAAATGATTTTTTTCTCCTTTGTTTCTCATTTAGCATAATTGATTGAATGGATATAATCCAAGATGAAATCACAGAAGACACTTTTTATTTCAGTCAGTCATCTGTAGTCACTGTGATTACGTTTCTCAGGCCTGCACTCTCCCGGGCACCAGGAAAGATGTAATAATTGCATCATTCTTTATGCAGCTCAGGAGCATTGAAGGCAAATGAACCAAATGCACCTATTCTCTTCATTGCAGTCTTTGTGCATTACGGATTTCCAATCCAGAAAAAGCTTGGTGAGTTTTCTTCCTTGGATTGGGTGTGGAATAGGAAGGGATGAAAATTTCATCTCTTTTAGCATATGTGGATATTAGAGAAGTTACTTTAAGAGAGAGTTAGAAAAGTTATCATTTTGTCAACTCCATCCAACCCAGGAGTCATGGCAAGCACTTGCCACCTCCTTGGTGTTTGTTGTCTTTTAGTGCCACACCTCTGTCTCTGTACAAAAAGGGACTGCTGCTATTTCCTTGGGCCAGTCCTATGCAGTGGCAGAGTTTCAAACACTCTTATCCCCTTAAAGTGGAGGCAGCACAGAAGGGCACTTGTGGATTTATTTATAAACTTTCAATAAAATGGAGAACATGGATATGACACATCTTCTTGTGCCTTTTAATGTGACTTGGCATCATAGAATTTGTTCATGGTTTGAATTAGTGTGAGGATATCCTATCAGGTGATGGACTCCTATGCAGCTTTCCTTCAGCGGTTTAGTAACTAAGTGTCCAAATGTAAAAGGATGTTTGCATCTTTGGAGATTTCACTAAAAAGAATTTGTACAATTGTATTTAGAAATGTATAATTCAACTAAATGCATCTGTCTTCCTGAGTGAGTGAAATTGTCTACAGAACTTGTCTCTTTGCTTGATCCTGACACAAAAAGAGCTGATAAAGTGTGGTTCATCATCCACAACAGCATCCTGAAATGGGATTCTAGAAACTTGAAGAGAGGACGGTGTCAACAAATGTTGTATGAAAGCTGTTTCACAGACACATCCCTGTATTTTCTTGCTGTAATAGCTAAACAGCAGTCATTGTCAAGAGAAATACTTAACAATAATGAAAAAATATTCCATTTTTAAAACAGAAGCCAAAATGCCCACCTTGTTTTAAGAATAAAGGTGTAAATGGCCACTGCATCAAAAGCTGCTACAAAGAGCCTCCAGCTGTGATGCATTAACAAAGGAATTATAAATAATGAGTTTTAATAATAAATACACCCAGAAACTCAGAGACAAATACAGAAGTAAAAAAGTAAAGATTAACTGAGCTGCTTCTTAACCTAACTTCTACTCAACTACTAACCTTAACTTCTGAGTGCAAAAAGTTCACACAAACTAGATCTAGATGGTCTAGAAGATCTAGATGGTCCCTGGGTTATGGTGGTTCAACTTAAAACTTTTCAAGTGTACAATTGTATACACATTCAGCAGGCACCCTGCTTTGAATTTTGAATTTTGATATTTTCACAGGGTAGCCATATGAAATACGGTACTCTCAGTGTGCTGGAAAGTGACTAAAAGCCACAGCTCCCAATCAGTCATGTGATCTGGAGAGCAAACAAACCGTACTCTACAGTGGCTAAGCTGGGATGTATGGTAGGTTAGGTGGGATAAATGCAAATTTCACTTAGGGTATTTTCAACTTAAGATGGACTTGTCATATGCAACCCCTGGATGTACAAATGCATCTATGTAATAATCATTTCTAAAATCAATGAAGACATAGTTGAAAATAAAATTTAAGAATCCTGACTTGCGCTAAAGGCCCTGAGCATCTATGCAGTTTAAGACCTGGTAATATGAAAAGGAAGAAAATGGTCTTGTTTTCAAAAGCCTGAATGTGAGTGAAGGGTAAACTTTATGTTGTTTCTTTTAGGGGGAAGGGAGTCACAGCAAGAACCTGTGCATGAGAATGGCGGAATATTTATATATGTATATTTGTGTATAACAAAAACAAAGACGTGTAATGGGCTACTGTAATATTTTCATAAGAATTATTCAACATATATATTTTTCAGATGCTTTCTACATCTTTCTAAAATTCCTTATTCATCATCATGATATACCCCTGCTCAAGAATGTCAGAGCCTCTGTAAATACAAAAGTCAAATACATAAACTAAAAAACGAATCCATCACCAATTGCTTCCGTTTACCTTTCTATATATATGTCCCTTTACCAGCCCTACATTAATACTTTGCTTTGGTCAGACAGTCCAGGTATTGTCATCTGGTCATTACATTCCCATTTCTGTTCCTGACCCCATTTCAAACGTCTCCGTGAGTTTTTAGGCACTCTAAATTACGTAAGCAGAACAGTGCTATAGCCTTGGGGGCCGGGGCTGTCTAGCAGAGTAGGTCTGATTCTATCACTCCAGCCATAGAAACTAGGACAAGTTTCTTAATTGGCTAGATCTTAATTCCTCATCTATGGATGGAAATAATAATGATTCATAAAGCTGATGAGATCATGCATATAAAGTGTTTAGTAAATGGTCTGACATACAGCGCTTAATAAATCCTAATTTGGCTCCTCCTTATATTGCTTTGGATTTAGAATACATTCCATCTTAACTCTGAAGAACACTCCCCTACCTCCCGCTGTCACTTAAGCTAGTGATAATCTCTCCACTTATGTTGTCTTAGGGCACTTCTCGTCAGGCACATTCATTTCCCTTAAGACAATTTTCTTCAAAAAAAAAAAAACTTGAGATCTTTAAGTGACAAAAAGCATGTAAAGTGCTTCACACAAGCCTTGACACCTAGTAAGTGCTCTATAAATATTTCTGTGGCTGCTGCTTCTATGGCAAAGGCAACAGTCACTCATATTCCTATGGGGTCAGGGCCTCACTGATAGGTTATAAAATGGATTATGTATGCTTCCAAAAAAAAAGGAGTAAATAGAGATGTTTAAGGGTATACCTTCTGTTTCCAGATTGCCTAGACCAAAATCCCGGCCCTACAATTTCCTAGTTGTGCTACTTTGGCAACTTACTTCACCATTCTTGACTCAGAGTGTCCCATTTAGTGACCCATTCCATAGTTATTAGGAGAATTAAAATGTACTATATATTAATGTACTATATAATTAAAAGTGCTAAATATGCATTGACTATTGCTGATTTTTAAAAGCTTTTTCTTTTCTGACACCACCAGTATTTTGAAAGCTCTGGAGGACAAACTTTTCTATTTCTACTAATCTTACCATTTCATTAGGACAAAAAGAGACAACAGATGGTATCGGGTAGATCCAGTGTAATGCCTGAAGTAAAAATTCTGTAATAGCTCACTTCCTTCCACCATACATAGGTAGTAGTTCTAGGAATTGTTCTTCAACATTTTTAAAAGTGAATAAATGAATATTGATTTTTCCTGTATTGGAATACAGGAAGCATTATAAATCAAAAGCCTACCTATAATTCCATGGAAATTTGATTTGATGAAATTATGTCATCTTCATTTTATTACTAACCACATTTCCTATATCCTGATTGGCCCAAAACTCATCATATTTTGTTCTGAGACCCTGAGTTGAAATCTAGTACTGCACTTAAATCAGATATTGTTTTAATTTTCTTTTATCTTCACCTCCATTTCCCTCCCTGCTGTTTCCTTCTCTCTACTGCTGACTTGCATCCACATTTAAATCATTGAACTGTCACTAAATGGAAAAATAGCTTTTCTTTACAAAAAGGCTAGCTTCCATCTGCAACATTTTCAACATTTCAACATTTCATGGGTAAAACTGTGAAATCAATACAGGATAAGCAATGTCACTCTTTGTTCTTCAGATCTTAAAGTCATCACCAATTTAACATGTGTGATGTAAAATAACTGCCTAAATAAATCTCAAGGGTGATAATGTATAGGATGACTAAAACACAAATTGTTAGGTTCACTCCTCTGTCTTATATGTCAGCAAGATTAAAGAAGGCAGTATGGTAGGACTTAACCAGCAACTGTTAGTTTCAAACTCTGGCTTTTCTATGTAGAAACTGTGTAAGGTCAAGTAACTAAACCTCTTCACTTTCACTGATACATTTATGAAATGGAGATAATTTATGTATGTATGTAGCCCAGGTTGGCCTTGAACTCTCAGTGATCCTCTTGCCTCAGCCTTCCAGGTGCTGGGATTACAGTTGTGTGCCACTGCACTGGGCAAGACTATCCTTTTTTCTGTTTGAGTTAACTCAGAAGTTTCAAACCATGTGTTTTCAAATGAGTGCCCTCATCAACCCTGTCTCTTTATGATTCACATCCTTTTCCCTTTTGAAAATATATTAGTAAATATGTCCTACTTCATTTTGCTGTTGTATTGGGTGTTGCACATTCCCTTCCTTTTTTGTTATATTTTAAGTCCTTCCTATAACCTCAAAAGATATATATGGACTAAAAGGTTAAGTATTGCCTAAAATACTTCCTTCATATCAACCTTCAAAAGTCACGGGCTGAGACAGGGCCGGGGATTTAGCTCAGTGGTTTCACCGCCTGCTGCACAAGTGCAAGGACCCGAGTTCAAGCCCCTGTACAAAAAAAAAAAAAAAAAAATCACTTGGTGAGACAATAGAAAGTTGTTTCTTGTACTTTCATTGTTTTATAACTAATAGATTCTTGATGGAATAAATCAATTGTCAATTTTATTTTTTCTTGTTGAATTACTGATGGAACATCTTTTCCATGCTTGGTATTACCAAACTGTTCACCTCACTCTTGAAGCTGGACAAATTACTCAAGTTGAACGTTTGGAGTTCTGCTTGAATGTACTTGCATCGTGGTGGCCGATTCCCCTGAAATGGGGGAAGTGGGGCGGGAAAGAGGGAGAAAGTGAGGGAAGGCCAGGAAACAGGGAGGAAGGAAGAGAAGAACAAAGTGTCAGTTTCTGGGTTGCACATAAACCAAAGAAAGAAATGTTGCTAAGAAGCCCTTAAGAGGTTGCAAGTCCTGCTGAACACACCGAATCAGCCCGCCGCAGACAGCCAGACACCAGGTTCCACATTACAAAGACACACAGGATGCCGGACCACCAGACCATATTACTGAGTCCCGGCACTCCCGGCCCAGAGGGTAGAGAAGCTCAGCCCATCCCAGAACCCAGAAGGAAACCCCCTGCCTCCATCCCAGGCTCCTAGGGCAGAGAAGGTGAGCTGGTCCCAGCACCCAGAAGGATGTTCCCTGCCTCCATCCCAGGCTCCTAGGGCAGAGAAGGTGAGCCGGTCCCAGCACCTGGAAGGAAGCTCCCTAGGGAAGGTGAGCCATATGGGCACCAGAAGCACCTCCCCACCACCACCGTGGAAATGAGAAAACACATAAGCAAGCCTCAAAAACAGAGTTCCAGATCATCTACAGCAACCCCAAAGGGAAACAAGATGGAACAATCTGATACCCAACCACCTGGACTCTCTGAACTGGAACAAAAGAGGATCTGGGTAAAATGAAGTCAGAAATAATTACTCAGATAACAGCAAAGATTTTGCTCATGGTGCAAGACATGATTAATAAATCTAGAGAGGACACAGATAAAAA
>NW_004624788.1:2690260-2712361 GCF_000247695.1 Heterocephalus glaber
GAAAGAAAAAAAATGGAAACAAAGTCTGTGTAAATAGGGAAGGGTGGAGGGGGTGAAGGGCGCATAGGTAATGGGGAAAAAAAATAACTAAGATGCATCATGTTCAGGTACAAACACCCAATGATAAATGTAAATGTATTGTATACCTAAAATGTACCAATTAATATATAAATAAAAATAAAGTTAAGAAGTAATTGGTTGCCAATTTCATTCTGATATTGAGTAATCATATCAGTGGTAATATTAGCATTCTAATGTCCAAGCTAGTAGAATGAAAGCACAATAAAAGATAGAAGATAGGAACAAATGAGCAAATTGGTATTTTTAATATCTGACAAAATAGCAATCTGTCGATCATTTTAATAGGCAAAGTGAAAGACTTGGTAAATTTATGAAAGATTGGTTTCTTTTATCAACTTTAACTTTTTCTTTTTTACTTTTCAAGAAGAAAGGTTTATTTTGGCCTATAGTCTTAGAGGTTTTCAGTCCATCTCTCTTGGCCTTGTTCCTTTGGGCCTGTGGTAGCACACTACACTGTGTAAACAACAATTTTTAATTATCACATGTATGAGAAGTAAAGATCAATTTAAGGTATATATCAGAAATATGCACTATTTTGACAGTCTTTTAAATCCCAACATAGAATAATATAAAGGTCATTATTCTGATTCTAACATTGATTCCAAAAGAATTAATTAATAGAATATAAGCATCAATTGACATTTTATCTACATAAGGAAAAGACCACATCAATCAATGTTCAGAGCTTGCTTGCACATCAAAAGGAAGTTCATCAGATCCCCAGAATAGGAAATCCCCTCTAAAACTCCCACTACCATGTTGACAAAGCAGAACTGCTTGTTACATCTATTTTTGTATCTTGGTCTTCTCTAAATGATTTCAATTAAATATAGATTGCTTTGGGGGTAAAGTGGAAAATTATAGTGGTGACTTTAAAAATGTGTATGCAAAATGTAAAAGCAAATCACAATACCAGCTTCTACTTATGTTTTTGGTTAGATTTAGCTAAGCAATGGCTCTGCTAAGAGCCCTCTTTCCAAAATGTCTGCATTTTCTGTGGTTTTTGAATACTTCAGGCTGGATTTAGGCACTAGCACAACCCAACTATTTTCAGGTAAACAAAAGATAGCTGATCTTGAAATACATACTTCTCAGCATATTAAATATATATAATACATATATAAAGATCTCTATAAAATTTACCTTTTAAATATTGATGTTTTGTTACTTTTTTATGATTTTCTTCTACTAGGGGTCAAAACGTGGTGTGTTGAGTACTTTGAACTGAAAGAGTTTGGATAGACCTCAGAAAGGAGGATTTTAAAAATTTCCCTCTTCTTTCTATTTCCTCCAAGCAGGTCATAAAACCTAGGTTTTCTTTCTCCCAAAGCAAGCAACAAAATCTAGGAAAGTCTCTGATCTCTTTCCTTCACCCTGAAGGTTCTCATGTGACAAGTATCCCGTGCCATACCCAGGAGAAGGATGTCTTACAGAGACAAAGAAGTTTGGGGGTTTTTTGGTACCAGGGATAGAACTCGGGACCTTGTGCTTTTGAGGTAGATCGCCGAACCACTGAGCTAAATCCCTAGCCCAGAGACAAAGAATTTTAATAAACAAGTATGACTGGGTTCCTCCATCAGTCTATTACCATTAGGCCACACCCTTTTGTCCAATCATATTGCTCTACAAGTAACCACTTCTCTCATCATGCAGTGAGAAACTGTTTTCCCTGGGTCTTTGAGTCTTCATATCTGAAGGAAAGCTCTGCTGTCACACAAAACATTGTTAAGTATGTTTGTTATTCTTTTCTCTTGCTAACTTGTCTTCTATTATTGAGTGTTGACCATAATCCTGGTGATAGGTGGGGAAGCGGGGTTACTTTATATCTCTATGGGAGACCAGATGGGAAGAATGAGGCCTAATTGGCCTCCTCCCTGAGCACTGAGAAGAAAGAGGGCATGCAAACTTGCTAACACTCAGGGAAAAGTAAAAATACCTGAGGTTACGTTATTTACCCTTGGAGGGTGGGAGACAGATGAATTGTGTGTAACTCTAATTGCTTGTGCCCATGTCTGAGTGAATAAAGCCAAGGTGCACCAGTCATTTGGGGCTCTATGTCGAAGGGAGACCTGAGGCCCCTGGCCCCCCCAAATTTTAACCTGTTTCTGTGTCTCTATTTTTCATCTTCGTCACCCCTTGGTCAGGTTCAGACTTGAAGTCTGGTTCCTACATATCTTCTCTACATTTCCATGTGTTATATTTCATGATAATGTTTTTCAGTGGTTGCTATAGATATTATACTATAGATCTTTTAAGTGTCCACACAGATAATACTGTACCACTTCAACTAAATGTAAATCTTTTGCAACATTATAGTTCCATTTACTCTTATGTTTTGTGATATTGCATATTTGTGCATGTGTGTAATGCATCCATTGTATGATCCATAATTTTTATTTTAAAGAGCAATGTTTTTTAAATAAGTAAAAGAGAAAAATATATGATCATTTATATGTTCTCACATATTTAGCATTTGTGCTCTTCTTTTCTCACCTGTCAACCTAAGTTTCTTATCTCATATAATTTTCCTTCTGTATGAAGAACACTTTCGCTATTTCCCACAGTACAGGTCTGCTGTTGCTGAATTCTTTTAGTTTTTATTTATCTTAAAATATCTTTTTTTAACCTAAATATAAAATTTTAAATTGACAGGAACTTTTTTGTTTCAGTGCTTGAAGATTTCATTCCATTGCCATATTTACTCCATTATTTCTGATGAGAAGCTGTCATACATCTGTTGTTCCCATGTACACATCTACACAATTGGAGTTTTTGTTATTTTCAAGATTTCATCTTCATCTTTGATTTTCATCAGTTTGATTATAACATATTAGGGTGTGGTTTTCTTTTTATTTGTCCTATTTGGTGTTCTCTTAGCTTTTTTGGCTCTGTAAGTTGTTTTTCACAAAATTCATGAAAAATTTGGCCAGTATTTTTCAAATATTTTAATGCCTTATTTATGTTTTAAATCTCTCTCTCCCTCTCTCTCTCTCTCCTGCCCCTTCCCTCCTCTTTCCAAATTTGTTATGTTTGTTCTGTAACTTTTAATATTGCCCCACAAATCTTAACACAATTTTTATTTTTTCTTTGTTCTTCAAATTCCACAATGTCATACTGGCTTGTCATTCAATTCAATGATCTTACGTTGTCAATCTATAATTAAAACAATCAAATGAATCTTTTCAAATGTACTTTTCAAGTCTATAATTTCCATTTACCTCATATTTATAGTTTCCATTTGTACTCTGCGATATTCATTTTTCATCTATTATCATCATTTTTCTGTAAAATTTTTATAAAAGCTGCTTTGAAATCCTTCTTCACTAATTCTAACAACTGTGTATTTCATGTTGATTTTTATATATTACATTTTCTCTTAACTATGGGACACCCCCCCAAGTGTGTGTGTGTGTGTTTATGTGTGTGTTTTGTGTGTTTTCATATCATGGGCTGAAAACTTCAAAACTGAACCAAAATAAACCTTTGCCTTTTTATACTGTGACTTCATAAGCAATATATGATTATATGCTAGGTTTTATGAATCATTAATTATAGGGAAATTAGATTTTGTTGGCCTTCTTAAAGAATGTTGGCTTATTTTTTCTTAAAGAATGTCAGCTGACAGCTAAATCACTGGTGGATACTTCTGTTCTTGTCAGATATGGATTTATTCTTTACGAGACCTTTATTTATATTTAGTTTTTAATCTCGTCCTGGGTCATACTTTACTCTAGAACATGGTCTTTTCTCTTACAATATAATTTCTCTGAATCTCAACTGAATGACAACTGAATTCTCTCCATGTTGACTAGGCTGGCACCACAATGAATTTCAGCCCTGTATGCCCTCTGGTATTACTATTCAGCTCTGAGCTCTGAAAAAATAACATGTGTTAGGTTCTGTGAAGTCTTGCCCTGTATTCATATGGCTCAGTCCTTTGCCAAGGACTCATAACCAACTCCCCACACTACTGCAGCCCCCTGTAGATTGCTCTGTCTTCCAAGAGAACATGCCCTGAAAGTTTCAGATGCCTCAGCAGCCTGCATCACCAATCTCTTTCTCTTAAGCTCAGTGAGTTTAACAATCCCAATAGCTCCAACTTTCATACCACTGGGAAACCCGAGGTGTCGTTGGGGTGATTGAGGAGCTCACTATTTATATTACACTTTTTTCAATGACCGTGGTTTTGCCCAGTCTAGGACTCGATTCCTAAAAATGATGGCGTCATATATTATCTCCCATTTTATACTTCCTTTTGTTCAGAGGGTCATGTCTAGTACCAGTCACTCTGTCAGAGTTAAAAGTTGAAGTTATTTTTTTAAAGCCCGTTTTCTACGACATTTCTATACATATTTTCTTAATAGCAAAATTGGACAGCGCAATAATGTATTTTAAATAACCTTCTAAAGAAATAAACAAAAAGGTTATGGTCCCCAAGTCAAATATACATGTAATATATATTACAAAAGAACCCTGTCTTTTTGCATAACATGGGGTAACTCTAGTTTAATAAAATCATATTAAGGTATTATGCTCCAAAATCTGATTAATTTCAATATTTTATATTTTACACATACAAAGGAATTATTAAGAATTCCACTTATTTACATTTATGTTCTACATGAAGCATTATATTTTAAATGTTGTATTTTTCTTTAGAAAAGAGGAAGAGCTCAATTATTTTTCTGTTTCAGCAAATCATCTGTTTGGCATTTAGAAATCATAGCTAATTTAGATAGTGACTTTTTTTAAAGATAGAGTTCAACTAACAAAATCAATTTCTACCAGAACTTTAGCTTCAGTGCAAAGAAACTCAGTAAGTCATTTTGCTATTAATGTTTCTATATTTCTATAGTAACAATCTACCAAAACTTAAACCTATATTAAAAAGATAGAATGTAATATTTCAGGTAGTTTTTTTGCTTAAATTCTTTTATGGATACATTTTAGGTATACAATATGTTTACATTTATCCTTGGGTGCTTGTACCTGCACATGATGTATCTTGATTCTTATTTTTTCCCCATTACCTGTGTGCCCTTCACCCCCTCCACCCTTCCCTATTTACAAAGACTTTGTTTGCATTTTTCTTCTTTTCTCTTAATTTTCCCTTGAGGGGTTTTAAAAAATATTTACCATATAATTTGGTGATGGTAGCTAAGAGCTTTGCACAATTCATCTTATAAATGTAGACATGTTAATGTATTTAAATATATTAATTTTCCACTAGCATTTAAAATTTATTATTGTCTTGATTTGGCAGTAAGAAGTTAAAAGGGGTTCAAAGTCCAAGTGAAATGGTTTTTAAGTGCTTTGGGAATTATGAGTTATATTCATTTTAACATCACCAGGTCATTTTAAAAGTTCCATGTTGCCAGTGTTGAAATTTTTAAATCAGAATTTCCTTTGATTAACGCTTTCAGTGAAATACAGAAAAGACCAAGTCAGGCATTTAACAAATAAGGAAATAATTAGGTCAATAAACTTTTGAAAAGTGTAATATTTTAAACATCTAATCAATAATTAGGAAAAGGCAAAATAAAACCATAGTAAGTTATCATTGTATGCCCGGTAGATTGGCAAAATGTTTTAAATGTTTGACAGTACTAAATGTGAACAAGTATGTGAAATAACAGAAAACACTTCTTTAGTGAGTGTAAATTTATACCACACTTTGGAATGCAAGTAGGCATTTTTAGTAAAGTTGGTATACCTACTTGACAACCTTACGGATCCACTCAGCATGTACTTTCAGAAAAGAGCTGGGCATTATGCCACATAAACAAATGCATGACACATAAACAAGCGCAGAAATTGCCATATTTTTTGCAATGGGCAAGAACTAGGAACAATTCAATATGCATCACTACCTAACAGATAAGGAAATTGAGTTATATTCATATAATGGAAAACTAGTCAAACAACGAAAGTAACTACAACTACTCAAAAACACAGGGATGAATCACAAAGGCACAACATTGAGTGAAAGAAAGTAATCTTAAAGTAACATGTATTGTGTTACTCAGAAAATTTCAGAGTCAAAGTAAACTATATTGTTTAGGGATGCATATGTAAATAGAAAAATAAAGAGAAAAGCAGAAAAAGTGAAAACTGCAGGAGAGTGCTTACTACCAAGTCAGAGGACAGAGAATTGGACAGTACTATGTTCAGGCTTCTGGATAACTGGCTGTGTTTTATCTCTTGACCATAGTGTTGCTCATGGTACAGTGGGATTTATAACAATTCATGTGTCATATCATTTGCTGTAAATATGTTATTTTTCAAAAAATTTTGATGTATACCCAGAAGATTCAAGATAAATGATTAGACAGAGGATAAAAGGAAAGAATACATAGAAGCATTAACAATATATTGTGATGCTGGTCTTTTAAGTAGAATAACGTCTAACTCAAAATAAGGATTCAGACTTCTTTCCTCTTTCCACTCTTTCCACTCTATCATACTAGGTGCTATAATTTGGATGTTGGATATCTCCTAAAGACCTATGTGCTGAAGGTTCAGTCTCCAGGATAGGACTAGTGAGATGTTGTGGAAGGATTGGGAGGGTAAGGCTCACCAGGGGGTGTACAGGTTTTTAGGGTTTGTCCTGAAGAATATTGTGAGACACCTGCCCCCTCCACTCTCTCTTTTGCTCCCCTGACGTTAAGTGAAGTGAATAGTTTTGCTTCACCACACACTCCTGCTATGATGTGCTACCTTCCCATGGGCTGAAAGCAATGGGGCCAGTTGGTCGTGGACTGGAACCTCCAGAACTGTGAACCAACATAAGCCTTTGTTCTCTGTAGGTTGACATCTTAGGTATTTTGTTCTAGTGATGGAAAATGAACACATTAGATTATCTCATTTTTATAAGACAGTTGTCATAAACACAGAGTACTGTATCCTTTTTATTAGTTAATAAAACAATTTCAGTGTATACGCACAAACACACACACACTTTTCCTCTTGAATCATCAGCTGAATTTGTATCTCATGCCCATGCCTCCACCGTAATTTACATAGACCAATTACATTTTACCCTATGTGAGGAATGGCTTCTCATTTCCCCTGAAGCACAGGTTTGGGAGGAAGCATAGATAATTGAATAATCTAGAGGTTTAGTTAGATGTTTTCTGTTGCACATTTAATGTAGAAAATCTCCTTGAAAAGTTTTTGCCTTTGGATGAATGCACTCTTAGAGTAGTAATCAATTTTACCAGAAATAGCCCATGCCTAAACATTTTCTAACATACTTTAATAATTTTAAAAATTAAGTTACCATTAAGTAAATATCATATTACTGAAAGAAGAAACACAATCAGGTTATATCATAATCTAAATGTTATAAAACAAAGAAGATCCTCTATAGAATTTTAAGGGGAAATACTCTTGATGCCTCATTGCATGTATTCACTATCTGGTCATTGTTTATGATCAGAGGCAGCAAAAATACACTATCAGATTAATAAATATGTGTGGACTAATAAATATTACCCCACCAAGGCTCTTGATGAAAATAAAATTGCTTAAAAAGGGTGTTCCTGATTTTCTAGTCATGAAAGCATAAATCAAAAAAAAGAAAACTAAAAAACTGGAAAGAAGTTATATTCAAATTACATTGAATAGTGAAACAAAATTTAGACACAACACTTTTCCTTTCAGGGTTATTTTTGTGTACTAAGTGATAAAATATATATAAAGTACTTAGTATATTTAAGGAACAAAGGAATGACTCAATGTATATTGGTTATTTTACTAATTACTATTACTATTTTCTGCCCTAAAACTAACATCAGTCATTTCTCCAAGAAGCCCTTCCCTGGTTTGGTTTCTTGGAGTGTGGTATTAGAAACCAAACTCTGGGAGCTAGTTGTGTTCATTGCTGCTGGGGTGTCTTCCCTTCTAGGCCCACTCAGTTGATAGAGCAAGAAGGTTTACATGTATATACTAACCAGTGCATTCCAGTGCTGGAGATCAACCCAGGATTTCATGCATGCTAGGCAAATATTCCACCACTTAACTATATCTTTAGCTCCTCTATAAATATTTCTCTAGGAGGCCATCTGTACTAATATTAAGCTAAACATGAGTTTATGCTGATATCTCCTATTGTAAACCACCATCTCATAAATTATTCTAATATATATATACATGTATATCTATATGGTTTAGAATCATTGGAGATTTATTTTTTAATTCTTAACACATTTGCAGCATATAACAATTACATTCATAGTGAAGAGTTCATCATTTTTCTGGAGTTCTGTGATGGAATCTTATTCTACTTTGAAATCTGAATAAAACACTGAAACAGGAGTTTGTTTACTCACGAATTCTTTAAATTAGTGAGTACTATAAGTAGTATATGCTTGTGTTGGTTTTATGGAACATTAAATGCTTCACAAAGAGACTTTATTTGATTGTAGACAGATGACAAAGAAGCTGAAGAAGAGAAAGGGAAAACCATACTTAAAGTTGAAGTAACAGTATTTGAAAATATTCTTTTTACCCAGCGTGGTGGCACATGCCTGTAATCCTAGCACTCGGGATGCCGAGGCAGGATCGCCACAAATTTGAGGCCAGCCTGGGCTCCCTAGAGACCTCAAGCCCAGCCTGAACTACACAGCAAGACCTTGTCTCAAAAAGCAAAACAAAAAAAATTCTTTTAAATTGAAGTTAAATCACCACCATAAGTGTAATATAAATCTGTTACACAACTGGTATATAATTTATAAAAACATGATGAATTTTTTCAGATACATCACTTTGTGTCAATCAAGTTAACCTAATTATACCATTTTCTTAAAAGCTAAAAAGAATAGAAAAAAAGATGTTTTTAAGGGCAGATATATATATATATATATATATATATATATGCTGAAATATCACACTGAATCCCCAATTAATATGTATGATTAATACATTCTAATAAAATATATAAGAAATAAGATCCATTGTATGTGCTGACTAAATTTTTGTAGGTTTTCCACATGCATTCTAATATGCTGCAACACCCAAGACTTGGAATATTATCTACATATTTTCAATTTTATCTTGACAATTTATATGTAAATAAAATATGAATTTACATTTGAAAATTTCTTTTCCCAAATAATTATTCAACTAAATTCAACAAAAAAGAATATGGACACAAAATTCCATGAGTCAATTTATTAGACACATAGGACACCATAAATACTGAGTTTCTTAATAGTTTTATGTTTTCCCCTATTTCTGTTACTAATATTCTAAAGTTTATCCTTTAAGAAGTCACAGGGAGGGAGACTTTTTTTAAGTGGCCAGTTTGAGCTCAATCTTATGACTTTTTATAAAGAAATTTTGATCTCTGGGGGATCAGTAGCTCAATCCCCTTCTGAGATGTTGAAGTCTAAAGCTATGGCCATGGTGAATAAACTTGGCTACCTTGTTCAGTTATTCTCAGAAATGTTTTTGGTTGATCATATTACACTAATTGATGCCCTAAAAGTGATCTCAGTGGTGTGAAAGGGTAATTGTGAGTTATTTACAGGTTGAGAATTGATTTTGCCATTTTTAGGGAAAGCAGGTGAGGGGGGTAAGTGGCTTGAGGAGGGAAGTGGAAAAGAGCCTATCTTTATAGCATTCTAGTAAACCACAAACCACTTCACTTTTACTTCTGTGATTGATAGTGCCACTGAAAACCCTCTGTGGGATGACTGTACTGTCTTGAATCTCAAACCGTAGACTATTCATTATATTGTATATCTTCCACCCTGACCTGATATTGATGTACACTGTGTTTAATGAATCATATTTATCACACTCTGTTCAGAACAGGATGTACTGTGTATCTTATCTTAGACTCATGATCCAAGCGGGAAATGAAGCTAGCAGGGTCTGAGAATAGAATCTGAGTAGAAGGCAGGTTAGGAAATGGTGGATAGGAAGAGACAGGAGATAGAAAATTTGAGTTTGTCTCCAGCTGGTGCTATGCAGAGCATACAAACATTGGTTAAAAGGAACAGTGGCTCTTGGCATCAGTTTGGTGGCAAGATTACTATGCAAAACCAAATCCTCTCAGCTTCAGATTACCATTTGAATCAGTCTCCAACTAATGGTCATAACAGTTTGCCGAAGTGTTGAACCCATGTGCGTACACACAAGATCAAACAGTTCAACCAAAATAAAGCCTGGTTTAAATAGATGATGTAAAAGAAATTGCAAGTAAAAAACATGAGGAGAGAAAATAATCATAAGCATATTTCTAAACTAATGCTTTTCCTTAAAAGAAAGCAAATTAATGAGATTGGTACATAGTGTCTAACCATGTGTGATCATATTATGGTTTTCCCTTCATGCCTTGCTAATGTCTCCAATATTTCAGGGCACATGATGGCCAGCCAGGGTGTGTTAGGCTAAGCTACAGCCATTCTAGTAAACACCAGTGTGGATGTACACCTAAGGTAGGGGAGGTTACTTGCAGACACATCATTGGAGGGAGCCAGAGGGAGTAAACAATTCTGAATACAACCAATTTATTGTACAAACTGCACTATATTTTTCTCAAACCACAGGTGTCAGATGCATCATGTCAAATCTCTCTTTCATACCAGGTAGAAGACCCCTTAACAAAACACTGGGCAGATTCCATAACTTCTGGGTACTCTCATTTATTCACTTAGAGTTATAAAATCCATCAGGTTAAATTTCCAGTTTCTTCTCCAGTTCAGACCCCCACCCCCTGTTTCTGTCAGTCTCTCCCTCCATCCTTCTCTCCCTCCTTCCCCTTCCTTTCCCTTTTCCTTCTTCCTCTCCCCCTCCTTCTTCTCCATCTTCACCTTCTTCTCCTTCTCCTCCTGCCCCCATCCATCCATCACTCTCCCCCTGTTCACAGGCTTGACCCTAAGGAGACTTAGGACTTGGGAGAGGGCCATGGGCTGTTCCTATTCTTCTCAAACCAGCATTAAAAATTAGAGCAGAACCAAGGTTTGGTTTGGAGCTGTCTCTTTTCATTCTTAAAGTGAAACTCCTTTGCTCCTGGTTTTAGGGGCTGGGAAGGATAATTCTTGCTGTTTAATTGCTCTCATGGAGGTTGTCATGGCTTCTGGGACTAAGATGGGCTTGGGCTGGTTATTTGTACTTTTACTAACTGGCTGATTTTTATTAATTTTATAATAGACATAATTATACATATTTATGGGTACAATGGGATATTTTAATATATGTATACAAAACGAAGCAATCAAATTATAGTAATTGTACACCTATCATGTCAAACATGTATAATTTCTTTGTGGTAAAACATTCAAAGTCCTCTCAACCAGATATTTTGAAATACACAAATGAATTGTCAACAACAGTTATACTACTGTGCTGCAGAGCTGTACAAATTATTCCTCATCTCCAATTGTGCTCCTCTCCTCCCTACTACTCTCCCCAGCTTCTGTAACTATTATTCTTTTCCTACTTTTATGAGAGCAATATTTTTTAGCCTCCACATATGAAGGGGAACATGCAGTATTTGTTTTTCGGTGCCTGACTTATTTCAGTTCACATAATGTCCTCTAGGTTCATCCATGTTGCCAGAGATGACAGTATATTTTTCATTGTTTAGGGGTGACTAATTTTCCATTTGTGTATATATACATCACATTTGCTTTATGTGTTTCCCTGTCATTCTTATGCCAGACATCCAAATGCTGGCTCTTTTAGGTGACCTAATAAGACACTGGTGAATCTACCTACACCTCAGCTGCCTGACTTGTCACTGTCCAAGTCCCCTCAGTGGTTCTACTATTGCACTACAGAGTATACCCAATAGCCCCTGGCTGCTGAGTCCTATTGGGTGGAGTTTTAGCCTTTCGCCTATGCCTGGGGGTAAAATGGAAAATTCACATACTGGAGTAGACAAAGTCAGCAATCAGCTGAAATCTTCTAAAATCCATTTTAATATTTTTGTGTGACATCTCACCTCCCCCAAATTTCTCAGTTCCATGGCTTTTAACAGCTAGTAATCATCCCTTGGTTTTAAAAGCATGGTCTCAAGCTACTGGAACCTAAAGAAGTGCCAGAAAGTTTATTTCCCTCGGGAAGCTGTTTACCAATGAACTAGCCAGTAAGGGGATATGAATGTCCAGTTCTCTACTCAGTTTGAAATGATTTGAGACTTGCACTTCCAGGCAGAATCAGGTGGAGCTCTCTTCACCACTGTTGGATTCTTGGGCCTTTGATCAGCTTCTTCTCCTTCCCTTTTCTGCTCCTCCCCCCAGTTCCCTTATTGGTCTCCTGGGTGCACTTTCTTAAGAAGTCACATGGGTCTTCATTCAGGGTCTGCTCTTTTAGAATGCGGCCTAAGAAATTGACTTTTGACCTGAAGTTGGATATGCACTGGGCTCTGCCCCCATTGTTCACTTCCCATCTTACCTCTTTCAGTTTTTCTTTTTGATTAATGTCACAGGTCTGAGTAGCTGTTAATATTCCTTTCCTTCTTTCTTTTTCCCTCCCTCCATTCTTCTTTCTCTTCCTTTTTTCTCTTTTTTCTTGGTATTTTTCTCTTTCAATTTTTTTTATTCAGGAAGTTTATTGGTACATTTTAGGTATATAATATGATGACATTCATCATTGGCAATTTGTACCTTTACATGATGCATCTTGGTTCTTATTTTTCCCCATTCCCCTGCCCTCCCTTCAATCCCTCCATCCCTCTCTATTTACAAAGACTTTGTTTCTATTTTTTCCTTTTCTCATATTTATTCCTTTCCCTTCTTTCCTTTCCCCTACCCCTCCCACTTCCCCTTCTCATTTAGACCTTTTCTTCCTATTTCACATTATCTATTTTACATTTCAATCCTTATTTACACTTTCAGTTTCTCACACCAGAGAAACTATTTGTCCTGTTTATTTCACTTAAGAGTATGGCCTCAATGTGCATCCATTTAGCTATAAATGTCTCTCATTTCTCATTCACTATGGCTGAGTAGTACTCCATTTTATATATATATATAGGCCCCACATCTTCTTTATCCAGTCTTCAGTTGATGGGTAATCGGGCTGTTTATTACTCTTTTAGAACAAGCCTTTTACATTTCTAGCTTTTTTAGCACTCCTGGAATTTTGGAGGGGAGCTAAACTGTTGCACTTTTGGACGGTGTGTTTCTCTTGATAATAATGCTTTGCTTTGAATTGTTCAAGTGATTAGGATATTGGTTGGCATTTCTTTATGAAGAGGGAACATAAAGGAATAGAGAACGTGTCCTGAAAGTTCCACTTCCTGGGGATGCTACTGAAAAAATTCCCTTAAGTACCAAACTTCAGCCTTCCAAATATACCCAAACTCAGAGTTCTGAACTAGAACTCATTCCCAGAGCTAGCAGTGGCAGCCAAGGGCTGTGCTCCCTGTGGCAAGCGATCATCCCTTCCTCCAGTACTTAAAAACCTGGAGCTGTGGGAAGATTGGTAGGAAGAAGGGAAAGGGGAGCTCACCATAAATAGATGGTCAGATGAATAGCCAACTTTCATTATTGTTTATAGTTTGACCCAAGTGATGCTTCAGGAAGTTAAAACAAGAAACCTGGGCAACAGTTGGATAATTAAAATGGCTACATTGGCAAGAGATGCTTCCCCTTGTTTCTGATCCATAGCATTTATGAATGAAAGTGCCCAGCGTTTCAGTGGCTCTCCTTTTGAACTGGCTCATCCATTATTGGGGTAATGATTTTCCGTCTGGGCAACAGCAAAGCCAAAGGCCTATTACACAGGCAACATAAAGTTAAAAAGACATTATGAATAAAATGTTGGCTCACGCTGGCTTTTGCCAACCTTTCTCCAGAGACGATTGCCTGAATCCGACACGTGTTTATTACACTTAATAATGTTTACAGAATTCTTCCTTGAGCTCATTAGAGCTGTCAGATCAAAAGTAAATGTGTTCCCTTCTCTGTTTATCTCTGAAGACTTTGCAGTCAATAAAGCAAGATGAATGACATCCAGGGCGCAGACAACGTAGTCTCCTGCTTTGCGAACACTGCAAGTTACATCTGCCTGAGCAGGCTCTTGGGTCTCAGGACTGAGAAAGTGTGTATTTATCTGTGCGATCAGCCACCACGTACTTCTCTTAGAAGAGTGGCACTTCTCCAACTTCAATATGCACCCCAGAGTTTGCTGAAACACACACTGCTAGGCCCCATTCCCAGAGACTCTGACTCAGTGGTTCTGGGGTGAGTCTCAGAAACTTGCTTTTCTAGTAAGCTCCAGGTGATAGGGACCCTGCAGGTTCCCGGACTACAGGCAGAGTAGCCATGTTGTAGAGGTCATTTCCAATCCTTTCCTTTGTTGGAGGGTACCCTTTGACAATCTGGGACTTCTCGGCCCTCGGTATGCAGCAGGAAAGGTGGTGAAGGCGGTGAGGGCAGCAGCCGCAGTAGTTCCCGCGGAAACCCTGCGGAGCCAGCCAGCGTGGAGAGGCGGGGCCTGGATCCAGGGGGCGGGGCCTGAATCCGGGGGCGGGTCTTGGAGCCTAGGGGCGGGGCGCAGGGAAGCGGGCTCCAGCTGTCTGTTCCTGGCTGCGGCGGGGCTGAGGGCACAGCCAGCGATCGGCGAATCGCGGACCCCCGGGCAGCCCGGAAAGGTAAAGCCAGGAGAGCGCGCTGGCGGGTCTTCTTGACGGGTGGCTGCTGTCCGCACTCGGAGCGTCCCGGCGCCCTCGCGCTGCGTCCGGGTGCTCAGGGCATTTGCATTGCATCCAGGGACCGGCTGCCTAGCAGGGGTTTGGCGCTGTGCAGCGGCGGGGCCCGCCCAGGCTTGGGGGATTGGGGGTCCGCTGCGCAAGCCCGCGACCATTCCAGGACACTGGACTCGGAGACAACTTTGCGCAGCGGTCCTCTTCCAAGTTTCCTTTATTGCCATTGTCTTAGCGGTCTCCCGTCTGACAGTCTCCCCGGACTGACTCCAGCTTTGTTCTCATCAGGCAGACCCGCTGTCCCAAGGGCGTGAACCCGGGAGTTGCTGGCAAGTTGCACCTGCCAGCCTGCTGCTCCCCGCATCCTCCGCATCCCTGTCCGTCCCTCGCAGGCCTGGCGCACACTAGGGCTGGGCACCGCGAGGTCCAGTGCCCACGGGAACAGAGTTATCGTCCCATTCCCCTCTGGGGTCTGGGTTTGGAGCCTGGGCGTCGGACACCTGGGATGTGCTCGACTTGGGGTCGGAGAAAGGGCAAGAAAAAGTTTGGAGTATAAACTGGGTGTAGGGAGTGGGCAGTGTCAGGCTGCACTTGGCAAGAGTTGCAGACAGCGCTAGGCTAGGCGACTGGCAGAGGGACCCACCCGGGCGGCAAACTCTGGAAGCTGAGGCTCCAGGCCAGGACCGTTGCGGGGTGAGGGTGCTCTGCAAGCGCAGGAAGAGGCGGTGTGTGATTGCAGAGGAGACAGGTGAAAAAGAGAGCAAAGCAGAGGCACTAGGAATACATGTAATTAGAGTGTACTCGGTGTGCACTTTTTCCCTCCTTCCGCATATTTTGAAAAGGCTGTGCACAGGATGTCTCGCGCTCCCGGAGGCGGGCTGAGGCTTGGGGGCGGGGAAGAGGGATAAGTTTTATCCAGCGCAGGAGCTGCTTTGAACGCGAACAGGTGACAGCGGGAGTGTGTGTGCGTGTGTGTGCGTGTGCGTGAGTGTGTGTGTGTGTTCTCCCGCGCCCGGCTGAGGATGCTGGGGGGCCTGGACCGCCCGCCGTGCCTCCACCCCGCCCCTCCAGCTTTTGACAGGGGAGCGAGTCCCAGTGCTGCTCCCACTCGGGGCTGGCAGGCAGAGGCGAAGTGGTGGTCGCCCAGGGGAGCAGACAAAAGGGTGCATTTGAATGACCCTCCCAGGGCGAGGCGGCAGAGTGTGTGCGGCTGGGTATGGGGTCCTTTTGCTGCCACTAGGAAAGAACACTGGGGGAGGAGGGCTGAGGTGGGAAAAGGAGAAACACAGGTGAGGCAGAGCTGTGGAAAAGAAACAGAACAGGACTGAGAGCCCAGACTGCTGGATAGGCTGTACAATTATAAATCGATTTTCTAAAAAGGTAATTTAAAAAGGAAAAAATGAAAAACCTGAAGCTAAAATTTTAGAGGATGGGGGCGCGATAAGCTTGATTATTTGACAAAGGTATTTTATAGAGTGATGTTAGTAAGTCTGAAACCCTCTCTGAAGTTTATTGCTGGCTTTAGGTAATTTCTTTGACACATCTTTCCAGCACCTACTCCAGAAGTACCTTTTGACTGTCAGAAAGAAGTAAAAGGCATATATACACAAATAAAATGCAGCTAAATGAAGTTTAAATGAAGCTTTGAGCAGGATTAAATGGCTTGTGTAACTGCTGAATGTTGCTAAAGTACTGTCAGGGCTATAAAATAGCCAGACAAAAATAGAGGAAAAAAATAATTGTAACAAGAAAATGAAGGCTTTACAAGAACTTCAGTAATGAACACATAACAATTGATGGTATGATGCAGTAATTATTTTCGTATTTATGCCATTAACGATTGTAATTTAACGTTAATGTCCTGGTATTTTATTCCTTCTCATTTGCAGACAAAAGCACATCTGAGACACCATCAGGGAGTAATTTGGTAATATAAAGTCATGAATAGAAAACACTAAACCATGCTCAGAACTCTGACAACATAAAGCGTGAAACAAAATAACCTCATTTGCTGTTTATTATCTGTCTTTGTAATTCTGTTTACCATCATTTGCATAAATGAATAGCTAAATTGTATAGTATATCCCCTTTTGGAAAAAAAATACTTGATGCTTATAGATATACTGGGGGGGGGAACCTAGTAGGTAATACTTACATTAAACATGAAGAAGAAAAAAAACTTGTGGGATTCAAAACTGTCTGCAAATAATCAGAATGCAAATTCAACGTACTTTAGGCATCCTTATTTTACTTAACTTGGCTCAAATAGTTCTTAACAATATATGTGTAATTAGGAGATGGATAGGGACCAAACTTCTTTTCTAGCCAATCTTAACCAAACCAAATGAAACTACTCCACATTACAGCATGAAACAATTTTGTTAACCTGAAAAGCTCTGGTTTGCTGTTGAAACTTTCAAAGAGTAAATTTTCTGAATGTGAAAAGAAAGGAGTTTATTGGAAGAAGTTCAAAACAAAAGTCAGCAGAAACTTAAGTTATTAACATTTTAGGACAAACATCATCATCCACACATTTTAGAATTATTGTGCAGTATTTTAACCTTAGACTACTTGTTAAAGCTGCTTACTCATAAGATTAAGGGAACAATTAATAACTGTATTAAAAGGGCTCTGAAATAACATGGCAGCAAAAGAGCTGAGCAAAACATGTAGTGTTGGGAGGGACCTGTAAATCACATGAATGTTTAAAAAATTCATTTATTATTATTACCAGGCACACACAATATCACAATGATTGAATGTACCTTTTCCTTTCCATGGAAATAGGCTGGTCTTGTTTGGAAGACTGCAATGAAATCAGCATTACCTGAGAATGGATTCCTTGTGGGAATAGGGATCTTGTATGTATTTTAAGTACAGAGAAAAATAAAAGAGTAAATAACAAGTAAGCTGTCTGTTACAGTGGAGACTGGAGACCCTGTGAGACTGGGGCATGTTCTTAACAGTTTGCTGGTTACAAACTTGGGAAGTGTAATAATGTGAACAAAGAATAATTAAAATATAAATTTAATTACTGTTTTCATCCTTAAAGAAGTCACTATTTCTCTGAGTTTCCACTCTGAGAGTTAAAGGCTGACCAGTTTCTTACATTTCTATTGTTCTTTATAGCATTGTTCTAGAGAGCTCTATATTTTGGTTATAAAGTCTAAAATCTGACTTTTTTCTTTGGTACTAGGGATCGAACTCAGGACCTTGCACTGGCGAGACAGGCACTGGAAAAATCTGACTTTTGTTAATTTGTTCATTTATTTCTACTACACACATTTACTGAGTACCCACAATTAACATCCTGATACTGTAGTAGGTAATGGGGATTCAAGGATGAGTTAGACTTAATCTCTGTACTTAGAAAGAGAGTCCCATGATATATAGAATTATTATTTATCAAGTAAAACTTAAATAATATTTTTAAAAATGAGAGAGACGGTTACATGAGCAAATAAACACAGTAAAATGTACTAAGTGCCAGTCTATCCCAAAATTTTAGAATGAGAGAGACCAGGTTTGAGTTTTAGCTGTGTTTCTTATGTGATAATGAGATTTGACCCAGTTCTTTAACATCTCTGAACTTCCATTTTCTCATCTGGTAAATGGGAGACATAACACATCGCTAAATCAAAAGGTATCATGAAGATTGCATGGCAAAATATTTTAATATCTTCCATCTTGAAAACCAACTCTGAATACCATGCTTCTCAGCGTCCCCCACCTCATTTCTCCATTCCATGTCATTGTCACACTTCCCTTGTGGCTTGTCTCCGATGCTACCTCTGCCTCCTCTCCACCACACTGTCCTTTTCAATGTGACTCCTGCCTCCACCACTTATAGGGACAACTTCTGTTACAATCTTCCATGACCACTATGTAGTCAGATCCAAAGAGCTGCCTTCTCACTCCACCTTTTGGAGAATTTAAATCGTTTTCTGGTATCCTCTCTTGGCAACAGTGATTTGGGTGGCTTCTGTGAAAACTTCCAGTTTTCTTCTTTGGGTCTTTATTTTCTCACCTGCCACCTCCTCTAACTCATCTTGAAATAGAGCTTGGACTTCTGTAACCTTAGGGTTGTATCCTGGGCCCACTTCTGTCTCCTTCCTCCTCTTTCTCTCTCCCCAACTTTAGGTAATTTCTTTCTTTCTCATAGTTTCAAATCTTACCCATATGCTGACTCAATACTATGCCTCTAGTCCATACCTGACCTCCTCCAAGCTTCAGAAGCACTGATTCAGTGGTCACTTAACTTCTCCATTTGGATATTTTACAAGCACATCTAACTTTTTCACCCAAAATGAAAGTTGTTATTCTCACTACCAACAACCTACTAGGATTTATTCCCTCTTCATTCTTTCTCATTTTGGGAAATGACAGCCCTATAGATGCAATCACTCAGTCTAGAAACTTAGATTTATCCCTTCACCTTAACATATCTCTTAATTCTTTATCAGGTACTTTGTGTTCCAGGTAGATATTCGCTTGATTCACACAGGTATCCTGCCAATGTTGGTAATTTTTAGTCTGCATTTGTTCAGATTGGCCAGTGCAGTGACCATACCAATTAATAAATATTTTTAAGCTGTTACACTTCTTACATCTATCTGCCTCTGTCCATCCCCTTTGCTACCCCCAGTGTCCAGGCCAGTATCCTCTCTCACATATTATTTTTTCTTGATGTGATGGATTTGTCCATAAATTATTAGTATCAGTATTTTAAATGAATTGGCTACATTTTACATATTATATGAAACAAGTCTCATACAACCTAACACTGCAAAGTTGGGCAACAGTGAAAAGGAAAAGACTACTCTGTGTGGTAACTCACCAATTTAATGCTAAGATGAAGGCTAAAAGTCTCTTATGGCCTGAGAAACATGCCTGTTGAATTCCATGTTAAAACAACAGATTATGGAATTTCACTTTTGCCAAATTTGGAATACTCTGTGGAATACTTTACTTTTATGGAAATAAGATTGAAATTCTACCCCATAAAAGCATAAATGTATGTAATTATAATACTGAAAGGTTGATTGTTTTTTGCCATTAGGGTAAATATAGCATAAAACCTAGCCTACAAATATAATTAAGAAACTAAAGCTAGGCATGGTGGCATACACTGTAATCACAGCACTCCGGGAGGCAGAGGCAGGAGGATCGCAAGTTCAAACCCAGCTTACTTAGTAACTTAGTGAGACCCTATTAAAAAAAATTCTGGGTATGTAGCTGTGTGAAACCTCTGTGTTTAATCCCCAGAACTGGAAGAAAAAAGAAAAGAAAAGAAACTGGGTATTCTTTTGGATATTACAGTATTTGTTTTTTAGATTTTTTTATTAGTACATGTTTGCAGTACATAATGATTGCATTACTCATGCAGAATTGGTACCTGTACATAACACATCTTAAGTTTTTCATCTCCATTCTCCTCTTTTTCCTTTCTCTCCCCGTTCCCTCTCCCTCCCTTCTCTCTCCATTTCTTGGTCACATTCTCTTCTGCAAAAGATCTATCTCCCCTTTTCCTACTATTTATCTTTTATCTTGCTTTTTGTGTACACTTTTGGTTTCTTGTAAGAAAAACTGTGATATTTAAGCTTATGTGTCTAATTTATTTCACATAATATGATCTCGAGGTGCATCCATTTTCCTACAAATGACTCAAGTTTATCCTTCTTTATGGCAGAGTAGTACTCCATGATGTGTAAATACCACATTTTCTTTATCCACTCATCTGTTGATGGACACATGGGCCACTTCCAAGATTTAGCTATTATGAGTTATGCTGCTATAAACATGGGTATATATGTATTGCTACAATATGGGTTTTTTTTTTTAACTCTTTCAGGAAGATACCTAGATGGGAAATATCTGGGTCAAATGAAATTTAGGATGTTACATGTTGGTATAGAGATTTTTCTTTTATAAATAATGGAAAATGAAAGCAAAATAATATGAATGAAAAATATTATCAATGTCAACTCCGGAACTGTTGGCTGTCCTTGAATTCTCCTTTTCACTAGCAGCCCCTTGATCTTAGCAAAATGGCCATCACTGAGTATACTTTACTTTGTATGCTGTGCATCTGTGAGATAAAAGTTTTACCTCAAAAGGGAAGTGGTGACTTTCATGTAGTCCGGTAAACAAGGCTCAAGTGGTTGTTCAGTGATCCCATTGGACCAGAGACTGAGAAAAGTCTGAGCTTCAGCTTTCTAGAGAGAGGAATTTTCACTCACAGAAGGGTTACAAAAGGACAAGAGGAACATGCTCAGTTGTAAACCCAATTGTAAACCGCCTTAGCTTTCCTTTCACTCTGCACTGGGCTGCAGACCTGTCTCCTCCTCAGCTTATTTCCTCTGTTTTCCTCCCTTCCTTCTTCCTTTTTTCCCCACTATTTGGTTCTTTGATTCCTTCCCTCTCCTTCTCTTCTTTTTTTTTTTCCTTATTTACTTTTGGTTTTTTCCCACTCTCTCTCCCCTTTTCTTGTCCCTCCTTTTTATTGCCTTTCTTCATCATCCTTATCAGAGCACAACAGACAAAATAGACCTCTTGAGTTTTGCTCTGCTGTTTGGTCTTAGTACCCACATTGCCTTTTGTATTGGGTGGTTTTTTATGTATTCTTTCAAAATTACATCAAGAACCTTGAAATTATTTCCTTAGTTTTCCCTGAGTTAACAAATAAATATATAAGAAATAGAAGAAAGGGAATTCATAAAATGTCTTTGTGCATCCATGTGACCATGCTCTAGAACCTACAGCATGTGTGCCGCAGCAGGCTTGCAGGGCCCTTTCTGTCTGCATGCCAGCCAAGTTGCCCCAGCAGCTAAACCCAAGTGGCCATTACTTTTCTGTCATTGCCTTAAGAAGTTAGCAAGAACTTAGTAGCTTCTAAGATTACAAATTTATTATCCCATTTTCCATAGGTCAGAAGTCTAGGCAGGCTTAATTGGATACTCCGCATAGTGTCTTATACAGGCCAAACTCAAGGGATTAGGCAATTTGAGCTTTGATCTAGAGGTTCTGGGAAAGCATTTTCTTCTAAGTTCATTCAAGTCATTGTCAGAATTCTGTTCTATGTGGTTATAGGACCAAGGTCCTCATTTCCTTGCCAGCTGAAGGTGGGGATCACTCTTGACTGTGAGAGGCATCTCTTTGGCTTATGATCCCATCATCTTCAAAGCCAGCCCTGGTGGGCCCCATCCTTGTACTTCAAATCTCACTGATTTCTGCTTTCCCTTTTTTCTTCTACCTGCAGCCAGAAAATTCCTCTACTTTTAAAGGGTTCATAGGATTAGATTAGATTGGGCCCATCCTTATAATCCAGGATAATCCTTCCTTTTTTTTTTTTTTGGTACCAGGGA
>NW_004624788.1:2712461-2723668 GCF_000247695.1 Heterocephalus glaber
TTTTTTTAATCCCTCCATTCTTAAGGTCAACCATTCGGTCACCTTAATTACATTGGAAAAGTTCTTTTTGCCATGCAAGATAATCATGGAATGACAGCATGGTGAGAAATATGGAGACCAAAATTTTGCTTACCACAGAGCTCTTGAGGTCCACCTCCAGAAATAGGGATTGTCAAGTGAGATAAACCAGATAACCTGATAACTCTCAGAAAGTATAACTTGATAACTGTATTGAGAAGTTATAAGCTTTCTGTGAAGTAGAAAGTGGTGGTATTTTGTTAGTCCCTCCTGTAATAAATCCCATTGCAGATTAAAGATACCCATAGTATTAAACAAAATACAAATAAATTATTTAATATTATTACAAATGGCCTCCAAAAAGTAAGCTTAAACAAAGAACTTTTCATGTGGTGGGATGGAACAGTCAAACACCTTCAGGAGTTAAGAGAGGAATACATAGTAAAAGCATCTTGGGGCAGTCCCTACTCTGCCCTACCACTTGATTTGCTCTAGGGACAAATTTGCCTAATAATAATAAAAATCTACATTCAAGTGGGGATTTAAAAATCTAGATTTTGGGCCGGGGATTTAGCTCAGTGGTTTCGCCGCCTGCTGCACAGGCACAGGGACCTGAGTTCGATCCCAGGTACCAAAAAAAAAAAAAAAAAAATCTAGATTTTTAGGTGAGTCTGGAAATCTATATGAAATCTCTAGTTTTTTTTTAATGCCAACTATGTATCAA
The DNA here is from genome assembly GCF_000247695.1 of Heterocephalus glaber. The sequence continues at coordinate 2,713,204 of NW_004624788.1, forward strand.
AATTTATAATAACAGGAGAAACAAAATCTAATACATATGAGCTATGAGCACTAAATTTGGTTTGCTACCTGCCAGTTAGCAATTTATGGTTTTACTCATGCTGAGATAAGTGCATAAAGAAGTATGAATAAAGTATTGAATAAAGAAGTATGTATTATGATAGAATATACTCAAAGAATTGGCATTGACAGAGATATTAAATCACTCCAATATAGTAACACTAGAAAGTTTTTAGCTTCAATTTCCAGGTATAGCATTGTGACTTTAGTAGTCTACTTCTATTTACCTATAAAAAAAACAACAGAACAAGCATGATGTTCATGTATAAGGCCATTCTTGAGTATTTAACCTTACAGGGCATGTAGAACATCAATTCTTTGGCTTATACAAGTAAAAGAGATCATGACAGAGTGTGATGAATTACTCACTGAATTTGCACAAGTGTGAAGGAACTGTTTGGATAATTGAAACACAGATCCCAGATAGTCACAAAAGTACTTTTGTCCTTACAGCAACAGAAAACGTATTTTTTAAATGCTAATAATTTTAAAGAAAAGGTTCTTATATAAGGTATCAAAGTGCACAAAAAGATCCAGAAAATTTACCCTACAGAATGAGTTTGAGGTTCATAAGGTTTATAAAATGTCTCCACCTGGATGGGAGCAGGGATCTGATGGACGATGATGACAGAAAGCACAGGTCTGAGTCAAACTACTTGTGCTTTGAATGAAGTTTCTGCCACTCAACAGATGAGTGCCCTTTGCAAGATTATTTCATTTCTCTGAGGCTTTGTTTTCTCATCTGCAAAGTGGGATATTGAGCCCCTGATTCATAAACTGTGAAAATGCAATGGAAAGATGCCTTGAAACCACTGAAGTGTTTATTACTGTTGTCCCACTTATACAGTTACAGATCTGGGCACCTAAAATCAACCACCATCAGTTCTTGTGTTGTGGATATAAAAATATCAGGGTGTATAGTTGCTAGACAGGTCTGGTATTTGTTTGTGACTTATTAAATGAAGCAGTGACAGTGTAGAAGAATTGGATAGGTACAGTCTGAATCCTGAGTTAATCCTTCATGATCCTTCTAGCCCTTGTTCCTTTGTTGAGGTGAATGGAGGGGCTCTTTTCCAGAAAATCCCAGTATAGAACTATGGTGTCTTTTCATAGCAACATAAGGATCCAGTGGCAAGCATTGCTTTTAAACTTTCCAGCCAAGCCAGATGGACATGGAAAATATGCCCATATCCTCTTACTTTTAGATTCCCTTTGTATGAAAGAAAAAAACTAAATTTTCTAACTCACTGTGAGCTTAAAAGAAATGCTTAAAGAAATGTATATGAATGCCTTCTATAGCCTTGGAATCTCAATGGTTAGTATTTGCTATTGCCCCTACTACATCATTTTCTTCGGTTTGGCATGAGTGAAAAAGAACAATGTGAAGACAAGAAGACCACAAATGTAAAGCTGACCCAGTACAGCCACTTCTGAATCATTTAATATTTATTAAGTATCGATCCTTTTCCACTTATCGTAAGTACAGAGGTTGAAAACAAAACAAACACATTTAAACCAACTGCACAGTGCCTAACTTCCTATTCCAGCTGTGAAGACAAACACCCAGTGCACATGCAGATGCAAGTGTTTGCAAATATTGTGGAGAATGGGGCAGTAGTGTGGAGGAAGGGTTGAGGATTGAAATATCATTAAATCTTTTTTAGTATCTAAAAGATGTTCTAAAAGACAAAAGTCATCAACCAAACAAAACCAAATATTTTTCTTTTGAAAACTTTAGTTGTTGTATGCTCAATTGAACAGTTTCATGGAAATTTTTTCACTTTGTACACCTAAGAATATTACATAGGATTTCCTAATATTCCAAAACACAGCAGTTAGAGGAAGGAGTTTATCTGGAACAGCCCAGTGACAACATCGTTGTAGACTGTATATACGAGTGCATGCGCAGACCTTGGTCTTCAGTCACAGTGTATGGTCCTGTGCTTGTACTTCATCAGAGTTGCTGCTTACATGAAGGTTACTGTGATTGTTACCCAAATGGCTGTAGTGAATCAGAAGTCTTTGTTTAATTTAGGATATTCCAGTTTTGTAGCAGTTTTGATGACTATAAAATACCCTATAAGGTTATGCTGAGAACTCAATTTCAAGGAAAAACATCAAACCAAATTTATAGCAACCTCTTATATAAAGACTGAACACTTCCCTGCACATTTGACACTTTAGATGAGTAAATACATTAGACCACCAGGTGGCAAATTCATTAAATAGTTCTAATCTTAATAATCTTTTAATAATACATGACAAGTAATTAATAAAATGACTATTAATGATGTAATTAATAATTATTTCATAATTATAAATAAAAGCTGTGTATATATGAATGATGATGACTGTGCATTAGGTTTAGAAAGTATGAATATACAAATTTTAGAAATTATTGTATGCATATTCATTTATACATTTTATAAATTTTATATCCTTCATCCTTTATATAAAATTAACTGTGAAAGAACCTACTGAGAAATGGCCTATTTTTAGTTTTAATAATCAGAAGACAGAAAATATATTTCTAAATGCTTTTTTGTTAATTGATGCAGTCTGTTTTTGTGCTTCAAAGGCCTAATGATGCATGAAGAATTTTTCATTTTTATGTGTTCAATTTTCTATTGAGCAACATTCCTGAGAGTAAGAGGGTGTTTTAGGGTGGGAAAAGATGGAGAACTGGCAACAGCTATGGAAATAAGCAAATGATGGGAAATAATTCCAGTTATTTTCATTTTTAGTTCTTACCAGAGATTCATTGCATTTAGATATAAAACATGGAAACTATCCTATTATAAATTCAAAGCTATAGTTAGATCAGCATATTAAAAGCTACTTCAAAATGGCATTATTTTATCATTTTTATTTCTTTATTTCCTTTATAGAAAAATAAATGCCAATTGGGCTGTAAATTAGAGAGGAATATCTTCTTTCCTTATAAGGGTGAGTAATGTGAATATTATTTTGTGGGGAATTTGATTTGGGGGCTGAAGGAATGATCTTATTAGCACAAGACTCCCTTGGCCAATAATCTTATAACTAAGGGATATATATTAAATCCTTTTCTATTTATATTCTTTGGTAGGCTATTATTCATTGTTATTGTGAAGATTTTGTTAAATAATAGTTCTCTTGAGGAATCATGGGTGCTTTTTTGAGGTCACAGTTTCCTATGAGCTTAAAGAGTGGGCCATCTGTCCTCTTAGGTTAAGAACTCCCTCTGTACCCACTTGTATTTTATTTGTTAAGTTTCTAACACTCCTTTCTTCCAAGAAGTTAAAATGATATATCACTATTTTTGAAGTAAAATTGATTAGAGAAAACAATAAACATAATTCTTTAACCATGAAACCTAATATATTTTGAATACTTTGCTGGACTGCATAGCGAAAGTCATATGTTCCTTTTCTGGAGATGCCTGAGCTAAGCCAAAGCCCTCCTGATAAAGTCCTCATAGTATTTCTTCTTATAATGGAAGGTACTTCACCCTTGGCCTTTATCATTACTATTTCTTTTCTCTGACTTGACAAAAACCCATCACCTTCAAGATATTGATACCTATTCATTGCTGTCAGTTCATTGCCAGAAGGAGAAAACCAACTAATTCAATGTTTTTTTTTCTTCTAACACTAGCTAGAGGTTTTAATGATGCCACGAATAGAAAAATTCAATTATTTCAGTAATGGTTCTGAGTGGAAAACATCACATATTAGGTTTTACTGAGTGTTAAGGGCCACATGAAGACAACTCCCACTTCTAAATCTTTGACCTATCATACTATCTATCCCAGACCGGGGGCAATATACAGAGATGAAGAGGTACCTTAGGGAACCAGGTAGAACATGGATTTTAAAGATTAAAGACAAGATTTTACACCTTGCCTTTAATACTTACTACCTGTAGGACTTCCAACAAGTTACTTCATTGTTTTGTGGTTTTTTCAAATTTTTATTTTTTATTAGTATATGTTTGCAGTACATTAAAGATTACATTTCTTGTGGGGAATTGGTGCATGTATATGGCACAATTAATTCTTTTTTATCCTTTTCCCTCCCCTACCTTAATCCCTCCCTCCATCTTTGTCCTTTTCTCATTTTCAAAAGGTCAGTCTCCCTGTTTCCTATTATCTGTCTTTTATATTGTTCTTTGTTCACATTTTAGGTTTCTTGTTTAAGAGAGCTCATGTCATATTTAAGCTTGTGCATCTGATTTATTTCACTTAGCATATTGTCTCAAGGTGCATCCATTTTCCCACAAATGACTCAAGTTTATCCTTCTTTATGGCAAAATAGTACTGTATTGTGTATAGGTACTAGTAATGAGATTTTCTTTATCTGTTCACCTGTGGATGGACCACAGATAGGCCACTTCCAAGATAATAAGTTGTACTGCTATAAACATGGATATGTATGTATTTCTGTAATGTGTTATCTTTAACTCTTTCAGGAAGATACCTAGAAGGTGAATACCTTGGTCAAATGGAATTTCTACTTTTAGCTTTTTGAGGAATCTCTGTACTGATTTCCACACTGAATGTATTAGTGTACATTTCCACCAACAATATAGATGGGTTGCTTTTACCCTAAAATCTTACCAGCATTTGTTATTATTTGATTTCTTCATTATAGTTATTATTTCTGAAGTAAAATAGAATTTCAGTGTTGATTTAATTTACATTTCTCTAATAGCCAGAGATGCTGAACATATTTTTCATGTATTTATTAGCCATTTGTACTTCTTCTGAGAAGTGTCTATTCATTTTAATTGACCATTTTAGTTGTGTCTTTTAGTTTGCTTTAAATTTAAGTTTTCTGACTTGTGAAAGAGATAACAGCACCTATCTGTGAGAATGAGTTGAATTTACATAAGCAAAATATCTGATATATTGTAGGTCAATTATAAAGTGAGTTCCATTTCCTCATTTCCCTTATGGCAACATATAGATTTGAATCAAATATATACCTTCTGCCTACCCATATAACTTCAAACTAATGTATGAGATAAACACGGAAATTAGATAAGGCTTTTAGTATTCTCTGGTTTTTGGGTGAGCATCAGCATCATTTGGAGGATTATTAAAATTGGATAATCTAGGGCCCAATCCCAGGCCTGCTGAATCAGAATCTGCAAGGTAACAAGATCTCCAGAGTATTTGTAAGCATAGCCATGTTCAAGAAGCACTAATCTCGAGCATGATACTTCCCTTGTGACAAAGTTAACCACTTGTACTCTTGGTTGTCTATTCCTTTTTACTGTTTACCTGGAGTTTTGGTGATTTTGTGGTAATGGACACACACAGCACTTGTCCCTTGGGACAGATCAACACAGGCTCACTGTCACACACACACACACACACACACACACACACACACACACATACGGATGAAACATCCCTCTGCAGAGGGCCTGGCACACATAGAACCTCAGTGAATGTTTATTGAGTGAGATAAAACAACTACAGTTAGGCAAGCAGACACTCCCATCTGTTCTGCAGACACACAGCAGCCATAGCAGGGCCTGGGGAGAGATAAATGTGCTTGAGGTTTTTGCCAGGAGGCATTACCCATGCACAATGGGGAGGAGGACTTTGCTCTCCTCTGCTCTTGCCAGAAGATCTGCTGAGGTTCTGAAAGCATCTCAAATGTGTGCATCCAGAACAAAGGACTAGGAGTTTCCTTGCTTTTCTTTTCCTTGCTTTTCTTTTCCTTGCATGGAAAGCCTGGCAACACAATGCTTTGGGAGCAGTTTTCTTTGGGTTATAGTTTTTGTTGCTCATAAGGGCAAAGGAGAAGGTAAATGATGTGGCTCCAGAGTTGTATTTTTTCACACCTGAGACTAATTTGCCTGTGTCTCAAAATTTCTCTATTGGTTTAAAAGTTCCAAGTTGCTGACTCCCAGGCTCATATAGGGTGTGTTTATAGTAGGGAAAACTGGTAGCAGAAATTACCCAGAGAAAGCTGGAATGGCTGGACAGAACAAGATCCCTTAGGAAATAGGACAAATAAGAAGCTTTAGGCTCCTGAAGATTTAGAAAGTTAACCAAACTGCCTGACCATGAATGAATCAAGTGTGGCACTTTCTTAACCTGCAAAATTGTAGCAAATATATCCAAATTGAGAGTAATCAACTTTCTATCAATCACTTGCTCATTGCAGAGACACAATACCTTATAGGAACTTAAAAGAAGAAAGGTTTCTTTTGACTCATGTTTCAGTCCACAGGCTCCAAAGAACAAATGGCCTGGCAGAAGGACATAGTCGAGAAGAATCACTCCTGTCATGGCATCTAGGAATGAGGGAGTGAAGGGCAAAGCCCAGAGCTAGATAAACCCTTCCAAGCCACACTCCCAGTGACCAGTGACTAGTCTTTTCAGAGCAGACCCCACCTCCCAACAGCAAGCCTCCTATACTGCCCTCATATTCCATTCACCTCTCAAAAGCCCTGCCTATGAGTGCATAAGGCTTTGAGAGGACATCTAGATATAAACCATAACATCCTGCCCTAGGCTCCTAAAAGATTCATACACATTTCTTTATGCAAAATACATTTAGTTAATCTCTAGGATTGCCAAAGTTTTAACAATTCTAGCATTGGTAAGAAGTTCAAGTCCAAAGTCTCCTTGGAGACTTAAGGCAAACTCTTAACTGTGAGTCTCTATAAAAATCAAAAAGAAGGTTAAACATTCCTGACATTTAATAGCACAGGGTAAAAATTTCCATCCAAAAAGGGAGGAATAGGGGGATAGAATCCAATGGAAACAAAGCCAGACCAAAACCCAGCAGAGTAAACATTAAATCTTATAGCTCCATGTTTAGCACCTGGGGCAAGTTCTGGTGAGGAGATGTGAACCCCAGAAACCTTGAGTGGCCCTGCCCCTACAACACTGCTGGTGGTTGCACCTCTCATGACTTCTCTCTTGGGCTAGGTTTGTTCATTCTTTATGAATTTCCTCAGATGTTCCATGTTCTTGGCTTCTCTAAATTCCTGGGGTCTCCACTACACTTTTGCCTTCACTCTCACAGCTTTGCATATTGGTCTTTTAGAGGCACACAAGGCTCCCAGGCCTTCTTCTGAAATCTGGATGGAAGCCTTCTTGTATTCTACAAACCTATAAAACCAGCACTATATGGATGACATCAAGGTTTGCCATCAGCCTGAGCAATAGCCAGGCTCTGTTGTATCATAGCTGCAGAGGTTAGTGAGTGCCTGGATAGCCGACTGCTACGAACAGAATCCCTTGGTAGAAGGGCCTAGGAGGAGTAAATCTGATCATTTCATGGCATCCAGGAAGTAGAGACTGTGAAGGGAGGGGCCTTGGAAGGAAGCTATACCCTTCAAGCCATGCTCCTGTGACAAACTTCTTCCAACCAAGCCTCATCTCTTAAAAGCATGTCAGTTATACTGCCTGCATAATCCAGTCTCCTTCCAAAAGCCACATTTTTGAGCACAGAGGCTTTGGGGCAGACATGTAGACATAAACTGTAACAAATTTTACCCAGCGTATATTTTAGTGAAATTCAAATCAATAGTCCCTGGACCCTTATGACCTGGACTCTCCCTCTCAGTGAGTTAGTACTCTAACATTCTTATTTCTCCCTTCATCCAAGGTCTGTTTTAGCAAAATTTTCAAGACTGTAGACTTCATTTTGGAACCATCTCACTTCACTTCTGACTCTGATGTGGTCCTGGAAATCTAATGAACTCAGAATGACCAATATCTTCTTCTTCACAAACTTCCCCATTATTTTTGCAAAATCTATTTTTCCTGTCTATTTCACAGTCAAAAACTCTCATTTATTCCATGTGGCCAGTCTCAGATAGGAGTTATGAGGAAAACAATCAGATTAACATGCTTATGAGAATGAAATCTCCCTTAAACCTTTTAAAGATATTTTTCCTATCTTACATAGAATCTTTATTCATGGGAATTCACAACAATCAGAGTGACATATTTAAAGTACCGTAAATGCAGATAATTGAGTAAATAGAACATTGATCGATTATAATTGTTTGGATGACACTATCTGGGATATCAGAAAATTCCCACATTCCAATGGCTTATTAAAATGAAATCTTTCTTAGTATGTAGGTAGCATTGGAATGATGATAATGTGGACTGGGGAGGAGCACTAGGTGAGGATTTTTCTATGCAGTCATTCAAGGACCCAGGCGGACAAAGTCTCTGCCATCATGCCTGTGTTTTCCTAGGTTTCTTTAAGTATTGACATCAATTGGCAGATGGGGCAAGAGAGAGGGAATCATGCATGGGAAATTTTTATGGGGCATGGCTTCTGCTCACATCTCATCATCTGAAATTAAATCACAAGGAAGCTCAAAAATCTAACCAACCTGTATGCTAGACTTGGCAATTATCCATCAGTCATTGCTGCACTTGAGTACATTTAGGAACAGCCCTGCTCCTTCTGTCTCTTTCTCTTGCAAGTCCTCAGAGAGGTTTGACATTCCCTTTCTCTGAGAGTCATTTCTCTGCCGCAGAAAGCCCCCTCCACCCACCTGAAGAACAAGAATAGAATCTTGGCATGCTCTATTTTAACTGTTGCTAACAATTAATCCAGACTCAAGATCTTATATTTCACAAGGATACTGTGAGAATTAATGAATTACTTTGAGTGATTACCATCCCTTAGCTCATTGTCTTTATCCTGTGCCTTTACAGTTTGCAGAGGGCAGGTGCAGATTTAACCTCTATATGAGACAGTGCTGATTGTTATCCTCCTTTCCACAGGCGGAAGCTGAGCTGCACACAGGTTGAAAGACATAGTCTACCTAGTGCTCAGAGTCTACCTAGTGCTCAGAGTCACTCCTGAATATAACACCCTTTTCTATTTTATATATATATTTTTTAATATAATTTTCTGTGAAGAAGAGGTAGGGTGAAAATAACATTTAACATCTTTCTTATAGTGTGCTAGTTGTGGAATCATCTTGCTGGGTAACCTTGTACAAGTTAGCTACTCCATCCCTCAAATTCTCTATCAGTGTTTCTCAAATTTTATTGTAAAAGCAGATCATCAGGGGATCTTGGTAAAGAACACATTCCAATTCTGTAAATCTGGAGTAGGGCCTGAGTTTCTGAATTTCTAAACACTTCCTATATGATTTGGTTGCTGTTCCTATGGAACTTCAGATAGCCTGAGGGTAGGACCAAGGAATCTGTTTCATAAACTCTGCAGGGTGGTATTGACATGAAGTTTGAGAATCTTTGCTCTAGAGCTGCTGACTCTGACTTTGAAAGGGTTGGAGATGATGGAATGAATTATATAGAATGGCTCTAGGCCCTTGAGGAATGTTTCCTGGTGTTTTGTTCTGCTCAAATTCAAAATGTATCCTTGGGCCATTATTTCCTAGAGTAGAAGACTGTGTATGGAGGAAAAATGTGCTTCAAAGTCTTAGTTTTTCATGAGTTCTTCTATTCTTATCCTACTTCCCTTATGTTTAGACCAAATATAGCCAGAAATGACTTTAAACAAAACCAGGATGCAGTGTTCCCAGAGGTCCCTGTCTCATGTCTTACAACTGGGAGTGTGCCCTTGGTGTGCTCTTGGGATAAAAAATAGATGCACCTGAGCCTGAGAGGTTCCCACCTAGGGGGGCATTTTTACTGCTCACAGCAGCCCTGGTGATCCATAATCCTAATTGTAGGCCATTTTTTCTCCAGTGTTATAGTGTTAATCACTTGGAAATCTTGATAAAACCCCAGCTCTGATTCAGTGCTTCTCAGTTGGAGCAAGAGAGTCTGCATTTCCTAGCACCCCTTGGGTGATATACTCTGATCTATGGATCACAGAGTGGCAAGGCAGTATGTGTCTCTTGGGAATTAGAACTGGCCTATGTGTAGATAGATCAAGAGTGCACCACAGTCACTTAAACTGTAAATGAGCTGCATGGCCAAGCAGAATTTCAGGACCATCTTCAATCCTTTGGGGTTGTGAATCTTACTCATATATACAGAATATCAACAAATCTGTGTTCCTCTGTGCTATACACCTTTAGCCAGGCAAATCCAAATATGCTTTCTTTTAAATTGTTCTCCCCTCCCCATTAAGTTTATTGGTACATTTTCGGTATAAAATATAGTTACATTCATCTTTGGGATATTGTACCTTTACATGAGTATCTTGGTTCTTATTTTTTTCCCCTTTCCATTTTTTTCCACTTCTCATATTTTTTCCTTTTCCTTTTGTCCCTTCCCCTACCCCTCACAATTCCCCTGCTCTTTTAGACCTTTTCTTCCTGTTACACAATATCAGTTATACATTTTTTTAATAGCAATATCAAGATCTAGGAGACATTAGCACAGATTTTACAGAATTTAAAAGGATATAGAAAGCATATTACAAAAATCTTTTTTGAAATAAATTTGACAACTTCTACGAAGTATC
>NW_004624788.1:2726168-2749436 GCF_000247695.1 Heterocephalus glaber
TCTGATTTCATTTTCCCAGATCCTCTTTTGTTGCCAGTTCAGAGAGTCCAGGTGGTTGAGTATCAGATTGTTCCATCTTGTTTCCCTTTGGGGTTGCTATAGGTGATCCAGAAGTCTGTTTTTGAGACTTGTTTATGTGTCTTCTCATTTCCACGGGAGGGGGTGCTTCTGGTGCCCACGCGGCTTACCTTCTCTGCCCTAGGAGCTTGGGATGGCAGCAGGGAAGCTTCCTTCTGGGTGCTGGGACCAGCTCAGCTTCTCTGCCCTAGGATCCTGGGATGGAGGCAGGGAGCTTCCTTCTGAGTGCTGGGACCGGCTCACCTTCTCTGCCCTAGGAGCCTGGGATGGCAGCAGGGGAGCTTCCTTCTGGGTGCTGGGACCGGCTCACCTTCTCTGCCCTAGGAGCCTGGGATGGCAGCAGGGGAGCTTCCTTCTGGGTGCTGGGACCAGCTCAGCTTCTCTCTTAAATTGTTCTTTAATACTAGGACAGGTGACAGCTGCTGAGCCATCAATAGAGCACTCCGAAGTCTATGCATGTGACTTTTCACTTCATGCATGAATATTCCTTAATGCTTAACTTTTTGGGGGCTGAGCATCTGCAACTGACCTGAAATGAGTTTATCTATTATTTTTGGCTCTGGCTCTGCCTCAGGAATGGTATACCTGTCCTTCAGTTTACAGCTGTGGTTGACCACAAGGTCTTTTGCTGCTTGCGCTGCTTCTGCTTTTCAGCATAATGAGTTTTGTTTTATCCATATCCCCTTGTACTAATTGCACATAGCAGCACATTCTGTATCCCATCTGTTTCCAAGATTGATTGTCTTTTAGTTCAGGATGTCCTAGAAGGTTATTTAAAAAAGAAAGTCAGCCTTCAGTGTGACCTTTCAGATCATCATAGCTGTGTTTATATCTACTATACATAAGCATCACTTTCTGTACCTATGGTCACCTGAACACCATAAGAAATGTTTATTTGAGGTTGATCATGTGATTTCTCATTGGTGTTCAGTCTGGATAGGGTTACACTGAACTTTGTTGCCTTGTGACATCTACTTCAGCCTGCTTATGTTCTTCATAATCAGCCTTTCTAGCTATGAGCCTTATATATTTATGTACAAAATGATAATGGTTGTAAGTAACTATGAAAAGCTTAGTAATAGCTCCCAAGAAGCCATTGGCCATAAGAGTTGCTGATAATGTGTCAGGCTGTTTTTCTATATAAATTCTTATTATCCATGGTAGTTATGTGCTATAAAGTCATCAAGAATGCTGAATTAACAAATACTGAATCATTGTCCCTAGAGGATATACAAGGTTCAGTTCCTGTGAGACTCTGGTCTTGTTTTCATCAACTGATCAATACACAACCTGGTTTCATGTATATTTCTCATAGATACCTTATTTAATATATCTTGATTTATTAACATGGAACTAATGACCAATATCTCTCATGCTTGAAGGAAGTTTTTCTAGCGTGTGTTTTTTCTCCATAAGGCACATCATGGCTTCTTGTGCTTATGAGCACTCAACAGCCCTTCAATGTTTTATTTGGGGGCCACTTTAAATAGTGAAGCCACCAAAAAACAACAAAGTTTGTGAAAATTGTGGTATTAAATAGATCACAGAAAAATACTTGTTTGTGGTATGAGAGCTGAAGCAAGAGGCAGAATATTGCCTTTTTTACCTCACCTGAGGTGCACCTTTGGCAACTCAAATTTTTCGTGACTTTGTTTATACAAATGACCCATGAAAATGGCCTGAGTATTGATTTGGAGGGTTAGAGATTAATTTTTGTGAGTAGGCAAGCCATGAATAATGACTTATATAAGTCTCTTCTCGCCAGCTGGCTCTTACTCTGTTGGCTTTGTTCTCACTTAGAGGGCCAAAGACCTTTGCCACCAGCCATTGACTAACTGCTGGAAGCTGTGGGTAGAGGCCACCATTTATGCAAATGAAGGTATGTCATTGCCTTGATCATACCTTCTTATACCCAAAACATTCTGTTTATGAATAAGCACAGCAGAAGAATTTGTTAGAAATGATGTGCAAAGCACTGAGACCAGTGTACAGATCCTTCTGCATCAAACTTGTAATCATTATGAGAAAGAAGGCTCAAATACAACATGATAAACAGTAAGTGCCTAATGGATGATACAAAATGTGCTAGAGACTTTCAAATCCACTAGTGTTCTTCAGTATTTGTTTCCCTTTAGAATTTGTATCTGTCTCTTATACCAAGGTGTCAGTGCTGTGTCAGCATCTTTCCATTATTGTAACAAACACTTGAGATAATCAACTTATGAAGAGAAGAAGTTTATTTTGGCTCACAGTTATGGGATATTCCAGTCCATGACCAGGAAGACATTGCTTGTAGGCCTCTGGTAGTAGGCCTGCACATCATGGTGGGTAATGTGGCAGAGCAAAGTCACTTATCTTTGGCTAGGTAGTGAAAAAAGAAAGAGAGGAAGGGACCAAGGTCTTATATCCCCCTTTGAGGGCATGGTCCTAATCATCTAAAAGTTCCCACTAGGCTCTGCCTCTTAAAGCTTCTACAGGGACCACGTATTATTATATATACCAGTTCCCACAATGGACATAATCATTATGTACTGCAAACATGTTCTACTAAAAAAATACAATGGGTCTTTGGAGGACATTCCAGATCCACACTGTAGCAGCCAATGCTTGGGATAGAGTGGGGGCTCCGAAAGGGTATATTGAATGAATGTGAATGTACTTGAGCTGGTGTCTCAAGACTTCATTCGGGCCAGTTTTTCAAACCCTATTGATAAATTTCCATGAGATGCTGATAAAGTGGAACTTATCATTGCCAAATAAATTGATTATGACCCAGAACTTATAGACAACAGTTTTAGTATACTTTTCCCCCCTCAAAATTTTATTATTTCAGGGCTGGGGATTTAGCTCAGTGGTTTTGCTGCCTGCTGCGCAAGCGCAAGGACCTGAGTTTGATCCCTGGTACAAAAAAAAAATTATTATTTCAAGTACACAGAAACATTAAGATAATTTTATAAGGAGTATCTATATTTCTACCATTTATATGCTATAAATAACACTTTACTATCCTTGCTCTATCACATACCTCTCTATCCATTCTTCCATCCACTCAATGATCCATTTTATTGGGGGGCACATTTCCATGGTAAATTGATGGCACATCATACTTCTCCTTCAATATTTTGGCATGCATAACATTAATTGGACTTCCATTTTTGGCATGAGTTTTTAATTAGCTTGGGTAACAATTTCTTTATCTATACACTTATGGGGTTGAGCCAAAAGCTATCTAATATGTCCCACAAGGGGAAATTTATGTGGCTTTTTATTTGATGCCTGTCTTAGTTTAGAAAGGTTAGTGTGTGAGATGATTAAGAATAACCATAAAGAAGAATAAATTTGAGTCATTTGTAGGAAAATGGATGCACTTTGAGACCATGTTAAATGAAATAAATCAGACACAAGCTTATTGCATGTTTTCTCTTGCATGAGAAACCCAAGGTACAAACAAATTAAAGAGCAAAATAGACAGATGATAGGAAGCATGGAGATAGCACTTTTGCAAAAGTGAAGGGGACCAAGACATTGAGGGAGGGAGGGAGGGGAGGGGTAAAAGAGTTAAGATGTTTTATGTATATGTACCAGTTCCCTGTGATGGATATGATCATTATGTACTCCAAACACATCCTACTAAAAACATAGAGGCTATCCTCATAGGATTATTATAAAGATTAAATGAGTAAATGCAAATAATTAAAAAAGAATAACCTCTAAATTTTGAAATTTGAACTGAGAAAATTTTATTAGAATACAGTTGTCTTAGTTCATTTCCTACTGTTGTAATAGAATACATGAACTGGGTAATTTGTAAAGGACATAAATTATTTCTCACAGTTCTAGGTCAAGATGTGACATCTGGGGAAGGTCTTCTTGCTGTGCCCTCACATACAGACAAACTGAGGTAAAAGGGAGGGAGACAGAGAAGAAAAAGAGGAGGTGTAAGAGAGAGAGAGAGAACCCATTCCAGCAGTTCCTTACTATACTGGAGTGGTGGCCAGCGTATGGCATATGTGCCACAGCAAGCTGCTAGTTATCACTAAAAGCTCTAAAAGGTTTGCCATCACTGCTATAGTGGCATACATCCATTGAGAACCCTTCTGACCTACACTTCTCCTCAAAGGCTCTGCCCTGCAACACTATTTCAATGGGGATTGAGTTTCCAACACATGAATACATGAATTTTGGGAGTCACATTTCAACCAGAGCAACAATCATACCCAGCCACTCATGTAGTATCTAGGGCTGACATCACACTACCACTGTAAAGATGAGGATTATAGGAGAGTTCATATGGTCTGCAAAGTGTAGAATGTTTTCTGTCCCTTTGCAGAAAATTCTTGTTGTTCTCTGCTATAACATAAAAATTACAATGTAGGCTGGGAGAATTCTGGAATTTAGAAGATGCATAATAACTCTAAAACAATTTTGGCAAAGTTGGCCAAGGGGGAGAGGACAACTTCAATTCTAGAGAACTCAGATGCAGTGCATTAGAGAAGTAAGATGCCTCTCTAGGTGCATTTGCCTCTACACTTTCAATTGAAAAAGAAGAAAAAGCAACAGTAAAAGACATCACTATGCCTGTTAAAGTCAACTGTAACAAAACAACCTCAAAGCTCCATGGCTTTTATCAGCAAACCTGCCTGCCCTCTCTTTGGTTCTGGTCCATGTTCTCTTCTCTGGACTCAGATTCAGAGCTTCCTCCATCTGGGTCTCCTTTGGCATCAAAGGAGGGCAGGGTGAGGAAGAGGGGTGGGGGAATCATCTGACTCAAAATTTCTACTTAGAAATGGCCCACATTACTTTGTTTATATTCCATTGACAAAAACAAGCCAGATAGGCAAACTTGCATTCAACAGGATGGGGATGTTTAATGCTCTGCAAAGGAAGAGAAGCAAATAAATACGTGAACAATAGTGCACTTTTCCTAACAGGACTAATAGAGTCAAAAGATTTGTTGTGGCTTAAAAGGGGGTGGCTTTAGCATGTTTGGAGGTGGAAGAAACCTATGCAGAGGGAGGAGAAGGCAGTAATTTCTGCATGATAAATGCCCTCCGCTGCTATGCCTGGTAGAAGTAGACTTGAGATTCTAAGTCTATGGGTTAGGCCAGGGAGTCTATTAAAGTTAATGATCGACCACATGGGACTCACCTAGGGCAGTGATGGTGAACTTTTCAGGCTTTTCAATGATACAAACAGCCTGCTGGGGCACACATGCCACAGGTTCACCACCGACCCAGGGAGATTGCTAAAATGCAGATTCTGGTCAAGGTCAGTGTTAAGGCCTGAAATTCTGAATTTCTAACCAGCTCCCAGAGAATGCTGATGCACCAGTCTGTAGACCAGACTTTGAGCACCAAGAATCTAAATCCCCATATTCTAAAACAAAACAGGGAAACAGGTATTCATTAGAAAGCTATGTGTGTCCAAAAGGTCAAATAATGAATCAAAAAGGAATCTCAATTGGAAATGTTAAGCATTTCACGACAGTGTTCATAGTCTACCCAAGACAGAGAAAAAGTAGGCATTGACACAGCAGAATGGACTTTTGAATGACAAAGGACAGAGCAGATGGAGTCATGATTGGGTGGTAGGAGAGTGGGTAGGTGGTTAAGGGGTTGTGGCGAGAGAAGGTGGTGAGTTAGGGATTTTCAGCTGGAGCAGCTGCATTCAGTAATGTTGCTTACTGTTCTTCCAGAAGCCTGTGTGTAACGGAACCCAAGCCAGATGAAATGTCGGTAGTCTTCAATCACCTGCGAGACTCCAGAAACTGGCAATAAATATTTTTCAAGCACTCGAATATGAACAGCAGTTGTCAGAATTCACATCTTTAGATGGTAGCAAGTGATTCAGTACAGTTAATAAAAACCATTCCACATTTTCATTGTATGAAGTATGTTTTATTTGAGCTTTGATTGTCATAAAATCTCGCTGGTTAAATCCTGAATGAAAACTACAACTGTGGGATTTGGCATTTGAAGATAAAATTTCAAGGTGAAATTATTGTTAAATTTTAGTATAGCTTTTTCAAAGAGAAACCTGTGATTATTAGAAACAGCTGAATTTATTGTTTAGTAGTCTTTTTTATGACCTTAGTGGAAGTGCCTTATCCATAATTACTAAAATGAAACCCATGCTTGTATATAGATGTGTCTGACTTCAGTGGTTATGTCTTGTGTCACACACATACCTAACATTAAATTCAGATTTCGCCATTTGAACACTATGATTTCATGGGTACATTTTAAACTTTCCTGAGCCTTATTTTTTCATTTGTAGACTATCCACGAAATTTCATTATGCTGATAGGATAACAGTTTTCTTTTTCTTTCTTTTGAGGCAAATGGTACACAAGTGCTCTGCTAGTGAGGTGAACCTCCAGCCCATGGTAACAGTAATACAATAGCAAAGGATATTATGCAGGGTACGCCCTCAATAAATGTAGGGTGTATTTTGATATTTGTGATACAAACTTGAAAATATTCTTTCATACTTTTCAACATTAAGAATGAAGTATGCATGGCTATAGTTGAAAGACAGACAATAACAGATTAGAGGATGTGGAGAAATTGGAACACTTTTAGGTTGCTGGTGGTATTTTAATATGGTATAAAAACTTTGGAAAACAGTTTGCCATTTTTTAAAGATGTTAAACATAGATATCCCATATGATCCAAATTTCTACCTGTAGGATTGTATGACCAAGAGAAATGAAAATATGTCCACATAAAAGTACCATAAATATTCAAAACATATTATTCATAGTAAATTAGCCAAATAGTCCATCAACTGATGAGTGAATAAGGAAGCTGTAATATATCCATCGAATGAATACTACTCTTTGGCAATAAGGACTGAAGTACTAATATGGCTACAACATGGATGAACATCACAAATATTTTGCTAAGTGAAAGTAACCAGACACAAAAGATAACATGATTCCATTTATGTGTCATTCTCAGTAAAGGCAAATCTATAAAGTCAAGAAGTAGATTAGTATCTGAGTGGGGCTACAGATAGGTAACCACAAATGGACTTGAGATCTCTTTTAGGATGATGCAAGTGTCCCAAAGTTAGAGAGTGGTGATAGCTGCAAAACTCTAACTTTACTAAGAATCACTGAATTGTACACTTACACAAGTGAATTCTATAGAAGAGAAATTACAATCTTAAGGGTATTTTTAATTAAAAATTTATGACAGCAAAAGACCCACTGCTGTTTTAAAGAGTGAATCATGTTCATTTTTGAAGATTTTAATTATATCTATGTATATTCTTGCTGTTTTAAGATGAAGACAGCTAGTGAAATACTTTTTTCCAGATTTCTGAATGTGATGGATTCTCCAAGCTCTTGTGGATGCTTCAGCTTTCTCAATTCAATAAAGAAGTCTTCAGTTTTCAGGACAGCACGCTTAACCCTGCAACTAAATAGCCTGCAGGCACTGACAGAGGATACTAACATCTGAAAACAATAGAAGGTCCAGTAAGTAAATGCAAATCAATAAGACTGGCTGATGAGTCCACATGAGTAAAAAGAGATTTGTAAGACAGAGTGTCTTCACTTCAGCCATTAAACTTCCCATTCACCAGTTCTTCATTAAATGCCTGTCTTAAACAGAGCAACTGAATCTTAAGGTATCAGACATGTTTGAATTATGGAGATCAACTGCTTCATTGATGGCCTTGGGCACAGGATAAAAGGATCTGAATTTAATATTTCCCCAGAAAATGATGCAAGGAGAGGTAATTGGCTGCACCTGGAAGATACTATCTTAATGTGAATAACTGCCAGAGATGTGGTTATGGAAGTGCAAGTATATTCAAGACACCAGTTGTGTTAAATGATAGGGACCACACTCAAGCATCTGATTGAAGGGTGGGGGGGAGAAAAGGAATATTATTCTCTGAGCTTGCTTTTGGAAAATGAGAATTGTGTGATGGTTGCAGGAACATGTAGCTTCATCATAAACAGATATATAGAAAATGCCAGGTCTTGCAGTCAAAGTTTCTTTTTGCAGATTCTCAGTACGGGGAATTAATCTGAGCAGCCTACCAGGCAAACTAGTAGGGCATAGGGGCAAAGATATAAACTCTCTTCAAACGTTTTTTGTTCTTAATAAACGTGCCAAGAGGTCAACTCAATAGGAGACTCAAATTTGCTACTAAAACAACAAACAAATAAAACACCACAACTCTTCTTTCTCAATCTATAATACAGGGATGCCTGGTATGAGAATCACTGTGTGGACTGGTGGTGGTTGGTATCTAAAAAATTAGAACCTCGAGTGACTATCCTGTGCCACATTTTACTGCTGGGGAAAGAGGAGTAAAGAGACCAATACTGGACATACCCAGAACCTCTGAATGTTTGGTTGGTCAATAAAATTTACAGAGTCCTTCAGTTCTTGATGCATGATGGTGTTTTAGTGCATTCTTGGGTGGTGTAGTTCCTCATCCTTGGCACAAATGACATTTTGGATTGGATGATTCTTTGTAACAGAGGGCTTTCCTATGTGCTGTAGGATGTTTAGCAGTGTTCCTGCCTATTACTCTTAATTCTGGGTAGCTCCCTCCACCCCAATTATGACAACATAAAACATCTCTAGATAGAAGGAAATGTTCCCTAGAGGGTTGAGAGTGCAACTGGATAGAAACTAGTGCCCTATGGCATAACTGTTCACAGTGGCTTTTTGGCCAGAACCACTAGAATCACTTCAGTCAAATCTCTGGGGTGGGAATGAGGAATCTGTGATTCTGGTGGCTCTGATTCTGTAAGGTTAAGAACTACCATCCAAATCAGAAAGACAGGCAAAAAATGACTAAATATATACATAAGTAAATAACCTGAAGTGATATGTATACTATACATAGCATTTGTAAGATGGGACATCTTCTCTTATCCATTAATCTTCAGAAGAAGATGGCATGAGGATGGAACAATGTTCTAGGGGAGAGATGTAATATTATTTATTGTGGTACTGGGGATAAACCCTTCACATTGAGCAATATACCTAATCTTTTACAAAGTTTTAAAAACTTTAATTTGAGGTAGGGTCTCCCTAAGTTGCTGAGTTGTCCAGGCTGTGCTGGAACTAGCAATCCTCCAGTCTCAGCCTCCCAGAGTGATGGGATTACAGGTGCACATCACTATACCCAGTGCAAAGTATAATTTTATTTTATTTTATTTTATTTATTTATTTTTTTCAAAGTATAATTTTAAATAATATAATCATGGAAGATCTTCCTGAGGAGCAATTTTGACAGAGACTGAGTAAGTGAAGGAGTCAAGGGATAAAAATGCTTCAGGAATGAAGGAGGAGGAGGAGGAGGAAGAGGAGGAATAGGAAAAAGCAAAAGCTCAGGGGCAGGTTTAGAGGATAGTAAGTAGGCTAGGTGATAAAGTAGACAAGTGTGCTGGAAAATATTTGGAAAAGAGGTGAGAGAAATAAAGAATGAATGAATGAACTTGTCTCTTCTGCATGTACTGGTTTTGAGTATATGAGGATTCTTTGATATTTTTGGCCCTCAACTTTCTCTCCTGTAAAGCATGATTAATACTTGTACCCTACAGGTCTGTTCTGAGAAATTAAATGCTCAAATGGTAATAAACCTCTGCAAAGGGGTAGTATATATTTCTATTTCTGAGCTTTCAGCACTTAGCATTTTATATAGCTCATTACATAATACTATTATAAGCATTGTTTAAAAAGAAGAATCTAGACCTACCACATCAGAGTCGCTAGTCTATTCTTCCAGATGGAAATTGCACTTGTAACACATTTCCTGAGGTGATTCTTGAATATGTAAAGTATCTTGA
Source organism: Heterocephalus glaber (assembly GCF_000247695.1). The sequence continues at coordinate 2,736,061 of NW_004624788.1, forward strand.
GAATCTTCATTCCTTTCATGTATTTGTATGCTGTCCTCTTCTTTAGTTATTTAAAATGCTCCAGCAGTGGAATTTCCAAATATAAAAATAAACACCTGAAATCCTAATGCCTTCCCAAGGATGGATCAGGTTTTAGAACTATTGTGGCATGTTCAGTGAATTATATTGAAGGGCTTGAATATCCTGGTGAGGCTTCCTGGATTGAATATCTAGAGGAATCCTCTGAGGAAACTAATTCCTTTTTTGTTTGCCCAAGCCAATTAGTAATATTAAGAAACAAAAATGCTTCTAGATCCATTGTGTGATAAAACTAACTCTGAAGTAGACATGATATTATGTCTACCATGAGGTCTATGAGGTAAGTTAAAGTTTTCCAAGGGAAAAGAGCCCTTGTATGTAATTATATAAATTTCTTTTGCTTTGCACTAAACTTCTTTCTGATTTGTTGACATTATGCTTTGGTAATTTAATATGACAGCCTTGAACTTCTGTAATGTCTGTCCTTCTAAACGCTTAGTATTTGGGGCCATTTCAGTCCTTAAAAATAAACTATTCTTCAACATGTTGCTCTGGTTATTTTCCTCAAACTTACTTGCCTTAGGGAACCACAAAGATTAAATCTTACCATGTCTTGAAGCTGCCATGGTTTGAATTGCTAAGTTTTTCTGCCTTAATTTCCCCTCTGTGAGTTCAAGAGGTCAGACATCGTCTGAGGCAACACTTAAGGAAACTGTATCTTGAGTAAGAAATCGGATTAGTTAGTTTGAATCCCTCTTTTTTCTTTTTCTACAATTGAAATAAAGGAAGGGATGGAATGGAGAAGTTTTCAATTGATATATTTGGTATAGAAAATGTACCAAAGCTGAAGAGAAAATGCCTTCCTATCGTTTAGTTGTTTGTTTGTTCTTTTTTTTTTTTTTGGTACCAGGGATCAAACTCAGGACTTTGTGCTTGCAAAGCAGGTGCCGGAACCACTGAGCTAAATCCTCGGCCTTCTTTACCTGTTGAACTAAACCCTATAGTTCATGATGAGGGCCAGGACTGGAACTGAAAAAAAATCCACTTTTTGTTCTTTTGATTCACTTTTACCTTGTAAGTACTATAAATTAATTATAGCAATTATTAAGATTAATATACAAGGAATTTAAAAATGTTAAAACCAAAAGATATTGTAACATCTTATACCTGGACTAACATTATATTAAAAATTTCTCATTGAAGGCCCATGCAACAATTAAGTTTCATGCTCCTTATCTCTCAGATCAGAGGACAGAGACTAAAAGGTACTTGGACTTGTTCCAAAGTTTTTAAGAGTGCTTATTTTTCAAGATTCAGCATATCATGTTCACTAAACTTTTTCCTTACTTTTTACCCACCTTAAAAGCATTTTAAATTAAAGTTACTTTTAGGGTTGTCAGATAAACTTCAGAATACCCAATTAGATTTCAATTTTTGATAAACAGCAAATGTATTTTAGTATATTTAAGTCCCAAATATATCTCAAATATTGCACAGAATATACACATAATAAAAATGTATCCGGAATTGAAATTTAACCCAGTATCTTGTATTTTTATTGTTAATTCTGGAAACTCTCATTGTTCCTATTTGGATTAATAATATTTGAACTTCAACAATATTTAGCTTCGGTCATTCAGCTTCAATCTAAGAGAATCTCTGAGGCAAATTATTTATTTTCTACCAGAAGGAAATTAAGGAAACAGAATTATGGTCTCTGAATTAAAGATACTTTAGAACCTAAGACTTTGTATTATTTTTGTTTTTGTTTTTTATGAAAAATTCGGGTTAGAAGCTGTTGTCTGTCATATTTCCTTAAAATGGCTGTGGCAGTAATTAGATATTTCTTAGTAGACCGTAGGACTTATTTTACCATGTAAGAAATGATAGAACCCAAAAGATTACAACTTGTTTCCTTCTTTTAAATCTTTATGGGCCTGCATTATAGAAGAGCTTCTACAAGGCCTCTCTGGTTGGGCTACTAGGGGTCCCTTTGCTCCTCAGCCAGGGCGGGAGGCCAAGATCAGCCTGGGAGGAGCATTGTCAATGTTGCCACAAGTGGGCAGCCTTATTTTCCCGCGTTGGACATGCGTGGTGGCTGGGAACTCGGTCTCTCCCAGGCAAGCCGAGCCCGGAGCTGCACCAGGGCCTTACGCAGGGCCTTACGCAGGGCCTTTGCCTCCTTGGCTCCTGCTCCTGGCCTGCTTTGCCCCACAGTAGCGCTCACCACAGGTAGGACGTATGCACGCCGGCCATGACGCAAGTGAGCGCTCCTGCTACACAGGCAGCCCTGGCCCCAGTGCACGTTACAGGAAGGGGGTGACCAGAGAGGGGACCTTTGTGGAAGGAAAGATGGAGCACTGGAAAGCAGGGGCATTTTCGAACAAACATCTCTCAGAGGGAAGCTCACCATTTCCCCGGTGGGGATTAAGAAGTCACTACGGGTCAGCCATACTGTCATTGCAGCCTTGTCTTGTACGGTATTGTGCGGTGGGGCTAGTGAAGAGCCGAGAGTGGGTACTGGAGAAGAAAGAGCGCCGGTGGCGGCAGGCAAAAAGTCTGGCCTGACACGCAGTACACCGGTGCTGGTGCAGGCCTCGCTTCTGAGCCCAGCGCCTGCTTCCGCCATGTTTTTTTGACAACGTAGTGTTTTAGAAGAGTTCTACAGTTTTGAGAATATTTTCTCTTTAAAAAGTTTCCAAGAGTTAATTTTATTCTAAAAACAGAGCAATAAACCACTTTCTGTGGGGAAAAAACGTGCTTCTATCCAGTCTTTTCTTAATTTGCTATTGAGTCAAAGGTCCATCATAGTGAGATATGCACCATTATAATTTACATTTGTCACCCATGCAAACCTTTTGCATACTAAAATACCTTAACAGTGCCTGCTTGAGCCCATTTTATATAAAGCTGAGCACAAAGACGGCTTCATTTCATCGCAGCTCTTCTTGCCTACTGATAGTCGCAGTTTCAATGGACATACTCCAGTTTAGTTTAAGATTTAGCAGAGGGGCTTGGTGGATCCTTCTCACTTTGAGATGGGTAAACATGTCACCTCACGGAAAGGTATTAAGAAGCAGGCAAAGACTCTGAATAATCAAGTATGTAATTTCTTTTTCTCCACAATAATGTTTAAGACTGTTATTTGCTATTGCAGGAACCTGCTTATCACTGATCCCACTCATCTAGACAGTTCTCAGGATCTACAGACAGGAGGTATGTTCAGATTTCATCCTTTAAGCTCTTTATTGTTTCTATTAGAAGCAAAGTTCAGCAATTCCTTTTGTAATAAGTCCTGTCTGGTTTGGGGGAATTTTACTCCACTTAATCAGTTTGATCTATGGCAACAATTTCTTGCCAGAAGGAGCTCAAAGACAAGAACTGAGTTAATGTCCTGCTATCTTCAAAGTATCTTGAAATAAGGTGACTCTTCCTGGGGGCTTGAGGTTCTTGCTTCTGTATAAAGTGGGGGAGAAATTGGGACTAGGAAAATGAGGATAGATTTGGAATGTCGACTTTTGTCTTAGAGCTAGGTGATGAAATGTGAACTGTTTTTATTATAACTCTCATGTAGTTGTAATAAATAGTTGAATGTTATCACAACTTCAGGCATTATGTTACTGCACTTAACCTGGAAGTTAGGCACCCTGTTCTACGCAATTCTCAGCTTAGAGGATTTGGGTCTCAAACCACTGTATTCTGGCAATTCTGAATGTTGTAATCTTTCCAAGGTTGCATATTCTACAAAATCCTAAAGTCAACCAATATATCAGTATGCTTTGCTTGGTCATTAAAGTTTCCCAGGATGAAATATGTAAAGACTAATTCTGAAATATAGCTTTGTGTACTCTGTATTGGAGTTGAGGAACTAAGCTGGGGAACAGAGTCTGCAAACTTTTTCTGTAAAGAGCCAGATAGCAATATTTCAGGCTGTCACAGTTACTTAGTTCTGCCATGTAGCAGTGGAGCAGCCCTAGGTAATATGTGATGAAGTGTGGCATCATCCAAAAAAAATCTTTACTCATACTTACTGATATTTGAATTCTTTTTGAGTGTTGCAAAAAAATTCCCCCTAGCTCAAAGGCTGGGAAAGAAACCAAAGTACAGGTAGGTGGAAGGCCGATTTTGGCCTGCAGATTACAGTTGGCAGCACCTTGCCAATAATGCAAGTCAAGTTCTGCCAATCTCCACTTGGTTTGTACTCACTGACATTGCAGAGACCTTGGATAATGTGTGTGTTGTACTTATGATTTGCTAGAGAGAACTGGAGTCAGATCAGGAGTTTCAGTGCCTTAGTGAGTCAGGCATCATCTCTTCAGCTCTCATTTTGGGACTAAAAAGGAGTGTCACAATGCAGAAGACATTGGGGGAATTTGAGATGTGAATTCTGTGTTATCTGGGGACAAACCATTTGGAATTGAGCAATCCTGCCTTCCCAGCCAGGGGTCTTCCAACGCCTTCTGCTTTCTCAAGCTTCTTTAGTTCCTTAACCAGTTATTTGGACATGATGGAGTTGACAGCATGGCTGCAGCTCTTCAACAGGTCATTTTGCAGAAGGTTTCTTCACATTTGGTTTTTATTGTTTTTCTGTGATTAAAGGGTTTCATTTCAAATATTTGGCCATATGCATACCTCAGTGTAGACAAGACCAGGAGCAGGAGATAAACACACCCATAAACTACTCCCTGCGTCTTACTGCCTACATACACCTAACATAAATAAATAAGTCAAAATATTTTTTTGTTTTGTTTTTGTTTTTTTGGTTTCAGGGATCGAACTCGGGTCCTTGCACTTGCGCAGCAGGCGGCAAAACCACTGAGCTAGATCCCTGGCCCTGAGTCAAAATATTATAATTGGAAAAAGTCCCTTACAGAACAGAGCATTACAAGTAATCTTTAAATAATAGTCTTTTAAAATTACAAAGGAAGCTTACATTGCAAGCTTTTTCTAAATAGTTACTCCGTAAATATGTTCAAATTAAGACTATATTTAAAGATTAAATATAGCTTACTCATGTCAGCTAATAATGTTCTGTGTGACCTGAGATAAGTTAGTTCACCACTCTGTGTCTGAGTTGCTTTAGTGAAAAGTGGAACTTGGGCTATGTGAACTAAAAAACTACAACTAAACTACAACTCTCATGTAGTTGTAATAAATAGTTGAATATTATCATAACTTCAGGCATTATGTTACTGTACTTACCTGGAAGTTAGGCACCCTGTTCTAATGAACTAAAAGGGCTTCTTGTGTGCTCATGACTTACAAAGATAAAGTGGTATAGTAGGTGAAGTAAGGTAGATAAGCTTTTTAGAAATCACTAAGTAGAAGAGCATGGATTTCTTAAATGGTGTTATGGACTGAATTGTGTTCGTTCAAAATCCCTAAATTGAATTCTTAACTCCCACAGTATCTTAGAATACAACCATATTTTGAAATAGGACCATTAATAAGATAATTAAGGTTAAATGAGGTCATATGGGTGGACCATGATCCATTTGACAGTATTTGGAGATAGTCCTTTTAAAGTGGTGATCAACTTAAAATGAGTAGGATGGGCCCTGAAATTCAGTGTGACTGATGTTCTTCTAAGGAGAGAAAGACACCAAGGATGGGCATACAGAGTAAGGCTATCTGTACTCCATGGAGAGAGGCCAGATTGGAAATCAAACCCGCAGATGCTTTGATGTTGGACTTCTAGCCTCCAGAACTGTAAAAAACTTTGTTGAAGCCACCCAGCTTGTGTTATTTGATTATATCAGTCCTAGAAAATTAATGAATGTCCCTTATTATAATAATATGTGTAGGAGGGGCTATCGCTGCATTGAGCTTGTGGAGCAGAGGTTAACTATAGGAGCACAGCTTCTCTCCACTCCTTGCCCCACTCAGCCTATTGTCAGGAGACTCTGGAGGGCTGGATTAGAAAGCAGAGGTGATTGGTTTGTGTGGATCTTCCTGCCATCTTTTTGCAGAAAATGCTCAGTGTTCTGGATATTAATAAAATCAAAATCCTAATCTGTTGTACATGTATTTATCGTATGTGTCTTAGCAAGTATTCCTATTACATCTGGCAAATATTTATGTCATGCCCTTATTGATATAAAGAAGCAGTTCCGAAAGTTTTTGTATAAAAATCCTAATGGAACTGCACAGGATTCCACCCAAGATTTTCACCATTTAACTTCATGAATGAACCAACCAAGTTAACTAGACACAGATGTTTTGTTTATAACTAGAGGAATTCATGTGAAGTTCGTGATGACATTTCCCTGACTATAAAATGCTGATGGTTAAACAGTGATACTGTGGAAGCATTTGGAGCCTCTGTCTTGAGAGGCAGTTCTTAAGTGTAATGGTTTAATGGTCATTTAGCACAATGGGCCTTTGGAGTATAATATCATTTGCCTGCCAGTTAAAATGAATACTTCTCTGTGGGAAGTCAAAGATCATGTCAGCATAACCTGGGTTAGGTGAAGTAGAGAATGGAGAAGTGAATGCCAAAATGGAGAATGGGGAATATAATCTGTTTTAGGCCCAGGCTGTGCATAAATCCAGTGCAATTAAAAACACAACTAATTTTTACTGATTAGGAAAAATATACTACATTGGTGACAAATTTTACTTTTCCTTTTTAAAAATGCTGCTTTATTTTGCACTAACCTAATAATTTTCCTCATCTGATTTGATAACTTTATCTATTTTATTGATAAAATTAAATAAGAAAAATAAGCTCAATTTGCCTACCCTGAAACTCCTTTATCTGTGTGTCCACTCTACTTTTAGATATGTGGGGCAGTGAATGTGTCTCCTCTTGTTTAAGGTTGGTCTCTCCCCTGAGGCCCTTTGGTGTGCCTATCCCAATTCCTTAGTGACCTCAATCCCTCAAGACACACCCCCCCCTTATGTTCAGCCTGTTTCTGCTTATGGATTTTTTTTTTTTTTACGTGAACATGTCAGTAGTTTTGGTGACATTTCTATTCTTCTTTCACTGCCCTTACTTTGAAATTAATCTTACCCAGGCACTTAACTGTGTATGTACTCAAAGTTCCAGTGCTGTCCCAAACGCTATCATTATGGCCGTTATTCAATCTTTAGGATTCTGCAGGGACTGGAAAGGTTCATACCTTCTGTGACATCAGGCACACCCTTCATTCTTCTTGGCATTTGTTGCATCCTCTCAGCTCTTCATTTTTGATGACTTTTCATCCTTTGCTATGAATTGTTGGTGGTCCTCTTGTTCTTTCCCTGGTCATCTCTCTTGTTCATGCTTCATATGTTCTGTGGGCAATGTTGCTTGCATGCACTTTTAGAATAAACATCTTGCCCTGTCAGTACCCTGTAACTCTACATCTTCAGCCCTGTTGTTTGGTTCAAACCCCAGAGTCAGATATCCAACAGAAAATTGGCTATTCCTACCTCAAACTTGCCATCTCAAACCCCAAGCTTAGTTTAACCTCTAAGCTTGTTCCTTCTTTGTTGTTAATCTCAGGTTCTGGCATCAGCATTCTACAGCAGAGGTCCATAATCTACAGTCTGTATGCCCAATCCAGTTTACATATATTTTGTAAGTAAAGACTTTTAGAATACAGCCACGTCCGTTTTTTATGTGTTTTAATGGAAGACACTCTGTGATTTACCAATCTGGAAGTACTAACTCTTTACAGAAAAAACAAAACAAAATTGCAAATTTACATCCCAGAGCATCAGGATCATTTGGCAATCTTGTGAAAAGACAGCTTGCTGGGTAATATTTCCAGAGGTTTTCAGTTAGGGATCTGAGAATGTGCATTTCTAATAGGTTTCCAGATAATACTGGTCTAGTAACTACAGTTCAAAAAGACTCTGTTAACAGTGTTTATGGTTATGTTGTCATTCACTTATATCTCATTAATAGAGATTAAGTCTCTCTTCCATAAAAATCTGTCCTCAAAAATATACATCTTTGTACAACATGACAGGTTCTCAGGGTCTCCCATTATCTACGTGTATGTTTCACCAAGTTGAATTTAGAAATGGATTCTAATAGAAAGTTGGGCACTGTGCTATTAAAAGCATGAATTTTATTTTGTGTCAAGGTGCTTACTGTATTAACTAAATTGAATCCTCATAATGACCTGTGTGTTAAGACATTTTTGGTCTCCATTTTCCAGATGAGCAAACTGTTTCAATAATGATGTCACATAGTAGGAAAGTAATGAAATCAGAATTTGAGCCAAACAATCTGGTTCCAGAAACCATGAGGTAGGGAGCCTCTGATAGCCTTCTACTATCCTTCTGTCCCATATTTATTTTGTCATTTTATTATACTATTATAATATATATAAATATAAGCCTAAATATAGTCTCCTATGCTAATATTTCCTGTGTAACTACAAACGCATATCAAAATGACAATATAAACAAAAACAAAGTACAATACAAACAAAAACAATAAACTCTAAGTGAATATAAAATTGCTGTGACGCATTATGGCTGCTTTTGTGATTAGTAAATTGTCTTGCAGCATCAGTTGGTGTTGGTTTGCCACAGGGAGGATCTTGTACAGCCTGAGGCATGCCCTATCTGTTATTACATTTCTTTTTCAAGTTCTTATGAAACTTATTTTTATACCATTTGATGACATTTGGCCCGAATATGCCACACAAATATTAAATTGACCTTTTCCTCATCATTAAACTGTTTCCAGATAGTACAGTTGTCCCCCACCCAATAAAAAAAAATTGGTCCTAAATCCCACCAGGAAACTGGATTTTAAGGTGGTTAGTTGTAGACTCCAGTCTGAGCAATGGCAGCCCCCAGGATCTGCTGTAACTCCTAGGGTGGATTTCAAGCCCCTTCACACCCAGTCCTGCCCACCACTCCTCCTTTCATCTCCTATCCCTTTCTCTCTTAATTTATCTAATATTAGGCTGCTAGAAGTCTACTCATTCCATTGTCTTACTTCTCCAGGTCTTTGCTCATACTTTTCCTCTGAATTATGAGCTTTTGTAATCTTCAAGACCATAACTTCATGTCTACTCTATTCTCAACTGCTATTCATCCTTTTAAATCCCACTCTAGCACAGACCTCATCAACCATTACATAAACATTTATAGGGAAATAAGTGAATAACTCATTGTAACACAAGGGATGTATCTTTGGACTGTTTCCTTTCATGCACCAGGGCTCATGATAAATTCTATATGCTATGTAGCATAGGTTAATAAATAGGCTTTGTGGAGGAAAAAAAATGGATAAATCCAGTATTAGTGGGAGAAAGGGAGGTGTGGGTCTCCCAACACCTGCCCCTGACCCACCAACATGCTTTTGGTTCATAATTATCTGTGTACCTCACAGTGTGTGGGCTTGTCTTCCAAATGCAGTGTTTTATTTTTTCTTCCTTATCACTCTGCGTTTCCCCAGGAAAGTTGAGGGATCAACATTCTCAGTGGAGGAATGGTCAGGATAGCTTGTCACCAGCCCAGCTGAATTTTGGGCCAGTAACTCATCTTGGATATCTAGATAGGTTAAAACATAGAAGTTGGTTTGACCTCCTGCAGCAAGGGGTCATTCATCCCATGGGAAGTGGACTTTGGGTGTAGGCTCCTAACCTATTAGGAGGAACTGTCTCAGTGTCGAGGCAACACAGAGTGAGACCTTAGGGTCATTTTCAGTTGTACTTGCTCCCACCTCTACTCTCTTCTGTTCAAGTCCTGTCAGAGTTTTAAGTAATCCATTAAGTTGAAAAAACAGTTGTGTAAATCCTCTTAAGAAAGCCTACAAAAATAACATAAGGGAATGAATGGGTAAAGTGTTAGGAAATTTCTGTTGACTGCCATTGAAATCAAGTCACCAACTGAGCCGATGTCCACATCCAGCGTCCAGTGATTCCCCACTGAGATAAATTGCCCAGTATGAGATAGCAGGCAGCCATTGAAATGGCCAGGGTAGGAAATAATTTGCCCTTACTGAGGAAATACCATTCCACCTCTTTGGATGGATTGCAGAAAAAATTTGCTTGATAACTATGAAATAACAGTAATTTTGCTGACCCATGTTTATACTCATTTCAATTTTTGCAATGCCAATTTAATAAAACAGTGCAAAATACGTGTGTTACATACATTAGTCTCTTTTAAAATATGGCATTGTCTAGTTATAGAAAAATCTGGTTTTTAAATAAAGTAATTGGTTTTTATGCATGACAAGAATAAAAGACATTTCAGGAACAATTCTAGAACAAATGATGCCAAATTTACTGTTCAATCCTTACAAAGGCTATTTTAAAAGTGCATCATTATCAAAATACTTCATATGTTAACTCCATTTCTGCCTATTTTCTATGTGTATGAAGCAGGAAATCAACACACTTCATGTTGTATCTCCCTTTTGTCTTAGAAACTGAACAATTCTTAATAAAGTACTGTGTCATTTATGGGGATATTTTTTTTTTAACATTGAGTTTATTGGTACATTTTAAGTATACCTTATGATCACATTCATCATTGAAAATTTGTACCTGTGCATGATCTATCTTGATTCTTATTTTTTTCCCATTCCTCTGCCCTCCCTTCAACCCCTCCACCCTCCCTGTATACATAAGCTTTGTTTCCATTTTTTCCTTCTTACCTTCAATTTTTTTCTTTCCCTTCTTTTCTTTCCCCTGCCCCCGCCCCAGTTCCCCTTCCCCTTTGAACATTTTCTTCCCATTTTACAATATAGAATATTGTTTTTAATGTCTTGAACTAAATGGACAGTTAAAATCACTAATTGCAAGTAAAGTTTGTGTATGTAAAATTTTTCACAATATTACATCTTAAGTTGTTGATTTATAAATCTTGTCAACTTTGGCATTTGTGCACAAGATTTTGACCTATTAATAGAAGGATCTTAAAGGAAATGGAATCAGCACATTTTTAAAGTTTAAACTGTAGTCTGAACATAAATAAAAAATTTACTTGTCCCAAATCAAATTATCCTTCATGATCCTTAGAAAGTTGAGTATAACATTTATTTTCTATTGATTAAAGAATTGCAACTAGCTTGATGTTGACAATATGAAAAACTTGGAAAAATCTAAAGGAGAAAATGAATCCCTCATAACCTTTCTAGCTTTTTAAGATGTACATACATATTAACTTATTCCATCCCCCAAATTAGAATCATATTGTAAGTTGACAGTTCTATAAGCAACAGCATGTCTCCTGTCATTTAGTATTCTTTGAAATGTGATTTCTAAATGTCTGCATAATTCATGACATATAGAAGTTTTATGGCACATATAAAACCATTTTATTTTGATAGGCATTAAAACATTTCTAATTTTTGTGTTCTAAAAATAAGCAGTGAATATAACTATATTTTGTTTCACTCTTCCTAACAAAGCCTCCCACTGTCCTGAATTTTGTTACTCTTTCTCTCTCGTGTCTGTGGTGTGAGAACTGAGGCACTATACCATGTACATGAGCACTGAACTTCTTTATTTTTTCTGAGTTTGTGTGGAAAATATCTTATTTTGATTTTAGTTGGCATTTACTTAATTTTCCAATGTGATTGTGCATAGCTAAATGTTCGTGAGATTTGTGTTTCATCTTTTTTGAAACACCTGTGATATTTATCTGTTGATTTTCAGAAGTTCTTTGTATATCCTTGAAACCAATTTCTTATTAATTATGTGTTTGCAAATATCTCATTCCACCTTGAAGCATGTTGTCTCACTATCTTTATGACATCTTTTTATGAACACAGCTTATTATTTTACTGCATTTTGATTTATGTCTCTTAAATCATTATCTTTTTAATTTCTGTCTTCAGATTTTGCCTTTTATATTGTTTTTCTGTGATCGATTTCTGTATCGGATGTGAGGCAAGAATTTTTCTCCTAATTTGGAAACCAAGCGTTCTAACACTTATTTTATAGTCTACCCTATTTCACTGATAGTATTTCTATCTTAAGTCAAATTTCTATCCATTGTTTTTTTAGGCCTCTAGATTAAGTCTTATTGTCTATAAGTTTACTTTGTATCAATATTACTTTGTTTAATTACTAGTCCTTATTCTAGGTCTTGACATCTAATAGGGTAAGGCTCCTACTGTGTACTTCTTCAAGAATAGTCTGGATTCTCTTTTTTTCTTTTCCTAATCATCTTCAGCATCAATTAACAGAGTTTCATGAAAAATTATATAGGGGTTTTGATTTGGTTAGTTTTGCTTATACAATACATAATGAATTTATAATATTGAGCTTAATTCATGAATACGGAATTATTTTCATTTCACTTCTTAATGTATTTCAAAAACCTTTGTATTCTTGTATGTGGAAATTACAACTTGCTTGACTTTTTAAATTAATATAAAACAGCTTTTAAAATATTATATTTTCTGTTTGGTCATAGCACACAAATATAATTGATTTTTAAATCCAGAAAACTTTAGAAACCCCTATTGTTGCTAATAATTGTAGTTTCTTTGGGATAATACTGTGATTATTTTTCTCTTTTTTTCTGTCAAGATTCCCTGTGTGCATGTATGTGAGGGTGGATGAGTGCATCTTCCATTACTTTTACTTTCATTTACTTGCTTCACTTTTTTTTGACACTTTATAGTATGCTGTATCGGGAGCCAGAACATTTTCTCTAAGGATGGGAGAGTAGAGCTTTCTGTTTTGTAGACCAAATAGTCTCCTGCAATTCTAGCAAAAAAGTAGTCATAGCATAGACGTATGTGTAAGAAAAAAAAGGGAGGGATATAAGGCTATGTTGTAATTAAATTTTATGTTCAAAATAAGTAACAAGACAGAATTGTACCATAGGCCATCATTTATTGAATCTAGTTTTAGTATGGCTGTCTTGTGATTTTTTGCATGAATGATGAGCTTAAAATTAGGCTTGGCATTTTCTTTGTGGAAATATTTTTAAATCAATTTCTTTTGTAACTTTGGTATTCCAGTTCTTATATGTTTTATTAATTTATATTTAAATTATTCATAATTATTTCTTTAATCTCTGTACTTCTGTCTGTACCTCTGCTCATGTCTTCTTTTCTAAACATTATGTATTTAACTTCTTTTGCTTTCTTGATTATGGTTTCAAGAGATTTTTGATGTATTTTTAGTTTTTTAGGAAGACCAAATGGATTTTATTTGTTCTCTATACAGATTATTTTTATAATTCATCAATTTCTGTTCTTGTTTTTGTATATTCTTTTAGTTTATCCACCTTTTCTGGATTATTAGCTCATTTTTTTTGTTAAATTCTTATATTGGGACATTTTAGGTATACAAAACAATTACATTTCTCATTGGGAACTTGTACCTTTACATAATGCATCTTGGTTCTTATTTTTTCCCCATTCCTAGCCCTCCCTTCACGCCCTCCACCCT
>NW_004624788.1:2753096-2771875 GCF_000247695.1 Heterocephalus glaber
ACACTATTGTTTGGTGCACAGATATTTATGATTGTCATCTCTTCCTCTTGGATTGTTCCCTTTATAAGGATGTAGTGTCCTTCTTCGTCTCTCTTAATCAGTGTTGGTTTGAAATCTACTTGATCTGCAAAGAGGATAGCTACTCCTGCTTGTTTTCTATTATCTCATTATTTATCAGTCTTTGTCTCCCTAGCATGTAGAGCTATAAATTTTCCTCAGGCAAATAACTTTGCTTCATCCTGTGTACTTTGAGACATGGCACTGTCATTTTTATTTAGCCTTATATTATATCTATTATGATGTCTTCTTTGACAGTCAGGAGAGATGAGTTTTAAAAGTTTTAAGTATAGTTTTACATTTTTTATTTTTCTGACACTGAGAATTAAACCCACCAAATGTTATGCTAAAATTCCTACCCTTTTTTTTTTTTTTTTGAACAGGGTCTCTTTAAGCTGTCCAGGTTGGCCTTGAACTTGTGATCCTCTTGGCTTAGCCTGTCAAGTAACAGGAATGACAGGGTGTGCCACCATACCCACTTTACATGTTTGTTTGTTGCTATTTAACCTAATTACATTTTCATTATGGAATAGAATGATATGATGCTTCTGATTTTTTGAAAGTACTTGAAACTTGCCTTATGATCCAGTGTGAAATGTATGATGTGTTTTTGCTAAGAATGTTCAATAAATCATGTCTACAAATTGTGTCCATTACTGATTTTTTTCTAGCATTGATCTATTAATTGCTAAGATAGGTTTGTTAGAACCTTCCAGAGCAATGATAATTTTTAATTTTTTTCTTATTGTACGATAATGCCTTTTAAATATTTAAAAGTCATGTTAATAGGGATGTGTAGTTCATAATTTATATTACCTGCCTGGTAGATTGATTCTTTTTATTGCTAATAGTACTTATTATCATGAAGTCCATGAATAAAACCTTGTTAATCATTTTGATTAGACTTTGACTCATTTCTTCCCAAACTTTATACTTTCAATCTTATTGTGCCCCTTATTATTAGGTGGTTTTAAGTATACATGTTAGAGTTGAAATTTTTTAAATAACAAATTTTATTTAAAACTTAGTTCATTTATATTGACAGTAACTACTACTTTAAAGTTCATTTCTAACATATATATGTATAATCTTTAACTTTATTAGTTTTTACTCGTTGAATTTTTCTTTACTGCCCTAGAAGATACATACTCATTCCCTTTCTTTTAGTGGTTATCTTAGAAATAAACAATTATGCCTAACAAATAATCTAATAATGAAAATTTTTCCTTTTAAACAATATATAAACCTTATTATAATGTACTAGCATTAGCAGTAGTAATAAATATCTTCCCAATTTATACACTTTCGTAATATAGAATCATTTTGGTGCTTTTTCTAATCCCATAATTTTTTAAAGATGTACATACATGTGAGTTTTTCTTCTTTCACTTTACACTTCTTTTTGGAATCAATTTCTTCCTCCTTGAAGTGCACTGTTTTACAGATTTTTGGTGAAGCCTGTGTTGACTGCCCTGGTTGGTTCTCTATCTAGAAATACTCTGCTGCAAATTAGGGTCAAATCTTGTAGAGACTGGCAAACCACTGGTGGTCTTCCAGGTTTAGGGTTATCTGTACATGATTTTATGTGGTGTACATAGTGGTTTAGCATGCTAGTTCTGGGCATAAATTTCTTACTTTTTCTTTCACTTTATCTTTTCAATGTATGTATGTATATATGTATGTATACAAGTATATATGTATGTATTTAGCAGTACAGTACTGGGGACTAAACCCAGAGCCTTCACACTGAACTACATCCCTAACTCTTTTTTAAATTTTGAGACAGATTTTTGCTAAATTGATAAATTGCCCAGGCTGTCCAATTTGAAATCCTCCTGCTTCAGACCCTCAGAATGCCACCATGCCCAGCCAAAGGCTCAAATTTAGCATTTCTTGACCAATATGTGATTTTAGGCAAGTGTCTTAGAAGCAAACTCCATTTTTTTTGTACTGTAGTGATTATAGGATCCATTCACAAGTTCATTATGAGAATTAAATAAGTTAATGGATTTAAATACTTTGGATACTGCTTTGATTAATGTAAGCAAAGTTATTAAATTATTAGTTTATATTTATATTATGAGTTTTAAATGTTTTATTGTGAAATAATGATCAATTTTACAGAAATAAATACAAAAATATTTTAGGGAATTCTCATATGCCTTAACCTAGCTTAGCTTTATGTTAATGCTTTTTATAGCCATAGAGTTAACCAACAAAATAACATTGGTACAATATTATTAACTGAATTACAGATCTTATTCAAGTCTCATCAGTCTTTCTACTAATCTTCTTTCCTTTTTTCAGGTTATAATCTACGATCCCATATTACACTCCACATGGTCTTTTTAGTCTCCTAAAACTTTGATAGTTCTTCATTCTTGCCTTGTTCTTCAAGACAATTTGAAAGTCCTACTCAGTTATTTTTTAGATTAGAATGTCCCTCATTTTGGATCTGATGATGTCTTATTATTAGATTGAGGTTATTTACTTTTAACTAGAACACCACAAAAGTACCCTTTCAAGTGCATCACTCCAGGGATAATGATATCAGAGTATCTTTAATAAGACACTGATGGTAACTTTGATTGCTTGGTTAAGATGGTATCTGTTTCCTTGCTATAAAGTTATATTTTTCTTGTCATGATTAACAAATATATTGAAGTAGGTACTTAAAGACTATGAAGTAGGTACTTAAGACTATTTCATTCCTCTTCAAATTTAGTATCTATAGTAATTCATAGTAATTCCACTATAGTAACTTAGAGCAATTCCACTAATTTTAGTATCTAGAGTAATTTTTGCTTGGAACAAGTAACTGTACTATTTGCTTAATAGTAATTTTCTACTTTCCTCCTTTCTTTATCAACTCTAAGTACAAGGTATCTCTTCTGCACTTAATGTCATAGTTACTGTGGGTTATAATCCAATAAAAATAAATTATAATAATTTGTGTGAGGAGAAGAAGATAATCACAGATTGGTAGTTCAGTCTCATAGAGCATATTTACTTTAAGCAAATATGAAATGTTGGAGCACAGGAACATATTACTTAGCAGGTATTCGATATGTCTAACATATAATACACTGAAAATAGGTCTTGTCATTATGAACTACACATTTTATTTCTTGAATCTCATAGAATAACAAGTCTTCTGTGTCATTGTATAAATACAGTATATTCATTGCTATACTTTTTTTTTGGCTTTGGAAAATAAACAACTTGCAACATTATACCAAAACACAGTATTTTCTAATGTATAGAAAGATGGTATAAATTAGAAAATTTGAGTTTAGATTGTGGCTTTTTATTTATCATTACTTAATATTATGGATAGATTTAAGAATTATATAATCTCATTTCCAGGCATATGTATATTCAAAAGCCATATATATTTCTATTAATATTATTATTCAAAAGAAATGTCTATTTACCACAGAGGTGTATGCCACTGGAGAAAGCTGTATTGTGAAAATGGCCATACTCTCCAAGCCAAACACTTCAGCAGGTGTGGTCACTGTGCTCTGTGTTTGTGTGTGTGTGTGTGCATGTGTATATTTGGATTGCTTTTGGTTAGGTGTCTGACTTCCATGTTGAAAGCTTTTCACAAACATCTCATATCAGCTTTAATTTCATATTCAAGACTAAATCATAAATAGGCTAGATTGATGTTCTCTGTGAATGTAAGATCAGCAATGTAGAATAATAAAGATGTAAGTTCTTCATCATAAAACTAACCTTAAAAGTAAATCTTGGGCGGGGGATTTAGCTCAGTAACCCTGCACCTGCCTCACAAGAGCAAGGTCCTGAGTTCGATCCCCAGTACCAAAAAAAGTAAATCTTATCCTGATGCTTTCAGATGTTATTGAGAAGCATCATTTAATCTTTTCTCTACTGGCTATTACATAATTGTTCAGCAGCCACTTCTAAGTTGCTACTATATTAAACAGCTCAGTTCTTGATGTTAGGAGGAAGAAAGGGGATGGGAAACTCTACTAATGATTTTACTGAACTTCTCTAACCCTCCATTTGAGTACCCTGCCATAAATGACGCTTATGTTTGCTATCTTTTAAGTCTTGAACATCTCCAAAGGCTATAATTTGTCCTTTCCTTGGGAATGGCTCAAGAATTCACATGAATTCAAAAAAAAAGTGAGACCTAGGAGACTAACCTATTCCTTATAAAGACTGAAAGCAGTCACCACTTTTATACCTTTAAATGTCATCACTACCCTACTTGATGTCCTCAATTCCTGACACTCATTGTGATTCTGAGGGATAAATCAGATTGGTGGTGTCTCTTCTTACTGCCATTTACCACTTCCTGTAGTTTGGATCTTGAGTGACCCCTTAAAGGTTCAGGTGCTAAAGATTTGGTCCCTGCACAGTGGTGCTGTTGCAGTGAGGTGGAATGTTTAAGAGATGGGGCCTAGATGAAGGTCTTTAGGCTACAAGGGCCCTCAGAAGAGAGTGTGAGACTCCAAGCCCCATCCTCTTCCTCTCTCTTTCCCTTCATGTCATGTGGTGAGCTGATTGGCTTTAACACACACCCGGAGTGAGGTACTGTCTCTGCATTGAGCCAAAAGCAACAAGACCTACCAATTGAAGGCTGGAGCCTCCAAATCTATGAGTCAAAAAGAAATCTTTTCTCTTTGTAAGATGATTATCTCAGAGATTTAAAAAAATTTTTTTAAACAATGTTCATTAGTCTATGTTTGTAGTACATCCTACTTGTGGGGAGTTGGTACAGGTACCGCTGAGCGATACCCTCATACACTGGGCATCTGTTACAGTGACCCCAGACTCACTAAGGTATCCCCAAGCCTCATCTTTCTCCCTTCCTTTCACATTGATGGTACAGTGTTATGAATGTTTCCTATTATCATCCCACATACGGGTTCTTATTCTGGTTCTTGTTTCTGTTGTTTTTTCCAAGTGACAAATCAAGTGAGAAGGGGCAGAAATTTGTTTATTCCTCATCTTTTGATACTTCAGATTCCATTTGAATTCATTGTGATTTCCTCAAACAATCCTTTGTTTTTTGACTTTCTTCCAACTACTTTAGAAACTCAAGTTTTTGAAGAATTTAATAGCTTCGAATTTAAAACCTTGATCAATTAGCAGTATATAGCATAGAAATTCAGTGTTAGTCTATACCTACATCTCCAGACTAATAGTCTATAATGGGCTAGAAAATTTTATTTAATCATCATGTTTTTATCTTTATTTTTAAACAGCAATGAAAGAAACAATTGTTATCCTTTCAGAGAATACATTATGAGTAAAAATAATTTAACTTTTGAAAACTTAATATTTTAAAATGTTATATTAAAATAAAAATAAGGCATATTGGATTTAGTGATTTTCCCTTTTAAAATTAGCATATTATGATTTATATCAACTGGTTTTAACTAATTGGTGTTAGTTGATGCACTTGATTATAGCTTCTTGGAGAAAAAGTCAAAATCATGTTAGAAGGTCCTATTTGGAAATTTAAAAAATGTAAAAAGTCATGTATATTTATTAAACTGTATGTGTGTTTTTTTAGAAATTTTTAAATCCTCAGATTATTATTCTTTCTTTCAACTAAAGTACTCCCTCACCAGCTTTATTTATCCTTCAGACTCTGTGATTTTAAATAAGTAATCTCTCTGAGTATCATTTTCCTCATCTATACAGCAAGAAGAATGACACCAAACTTTGTCATTTGTGGATTAGCATTACAGATAGTAAAAGCCTAGGACAGATTCTTAATAAATAATAACTATTCTAGTTTACCTTGAGAAATTATCTCCTATGTAATCCTTGGAGAAAATGCTAAGGCAACTTAGAAAAAAATGGGTTTTAAAAAGGTGTGTCATGCAAAAGTCTTCATGTTTAATATTTTCAGTTCTTGATGCCACATATGACTGCATTCAATAATACCGGATTTAGCATTTGATATTTTCTAAGCACTATGAGTTGCCCTTCAGTGGATCTTTGTGGAGCCCTCTGTCTACATTCTCATAACAATTTTCCAACCAAATGATAAATTCCTTGATCCCTGTCTGCTGTGAGTGGAAGTGTAGATGTTTCTCTGTAACTAATAAAGCTAGTCTGCCACAGGAAACAGCATTTACATTTCATTTAGCCCATGTAGACAAGTTTATATGATTCACATTTTTTAAAAGGTGATTTGAAGTTCTTTTAGAAACTACTACTTTAGTGGGGTTCTCTTCTATCATTTTTATAAAATAATATTGGAAGCAGCTTTAATAAATGGCAGGTAGACTTAAGGACACCTTTTTTTCTGTTTAGGTCAAACATGTAGTAGGTGGTCCTTATTTAAAATTTTTCTGATCATTATTGAACATGATGAACTTCTCTGGAACCATTAAAGAAATTGAAATTGAGTAAATAAGATGTAGTTTTGAAATTGAATAGGTGTATATTTGCCCAGGATGTTAAGAAACTATGGCAACACTTGATATTTTGTAATACAAATTATCATTCTCTTTTCAGGTCCCCATTTATTTACTTTACATAAGTCATAGTATTTACATAGTCATATGTGCTTAAAACAAAAATAACTCCTTCAGTTATGAATTTATGGTTGATATCTGGAGGTTCTTTTCTTTCTAGATCCAAATCAACAGGAATTATTGAGACTTTAGATTCCTGTTTGTTGGGCACAGATCCTACTTTGATCAGTTTGAGTAATGATATTGCTTCACTGTCATTAAATCCAATTATGACATTTAGTAGAGTAATATTGTTCATTCACATACAGATGTTCTGACTGGGAATACATTATGTAGTGCTTGCCATATCTTTCTCCTAAATTTCTTTCTTAATGCCTAAGCTTCAAAATGCTTCTGAATTTGAAAAATCATTATTTCAGCCTCTTGGGCTAAAAACTAGGTCTCTATCATTGTCTATCCTTATCTTTTTGGAACAGTATTTGAGATCTAGAACTTTTTTAACATAATCAGGAAATGAGTTGCATATGTATAACTTTACCTATTGATATATATTAAATATACTTTTACAGGTATTAAGTTTGAAAAGGATGAATAAAATCAGTATTTATTTGCAAGACTGCTTTCTCTAAGACTGTTGTTATCTTCTATCATAAATGATTAAGCTTCTTAGAAAATTACTAGAAATTTTTTGTCAAAAACGAGTCTATAAAGTAGTAAATTTTCTTACATTATCCATTTATTTTTTCCTAATTCCAATCCCAATCATCCTTCCAGTTCATCTTATGTTTTCCATCCCTCATTAAATGCTATCTGGGTCTTGTTATGGGTACCAGATCTTTGCATCTTCTCCCTCCTTCCCTTTCCAACCATCTCTCCACATGAATGTTAGATCAGCCTTCTAAAGACTATCTTTGAGGTCATTTTCCTCCCATTCAAAAACAAGGTCTGTGGAGAACTAATCTTAAAACAACTATTTTAGACTTTTTACCTGTTCCTGTTCAGTCCACTAGACAACTCACAAAACCTCTTTTGCTGAAAAGGCCTTGATAACTCTGACTTTTCCATTTCACCCATTTTCACACACAGTTGCCTTGTCTGATGTGCCTCTCACTCCTCCTGTCATCTTCTATGGTCCTATGCACCCCCCAAGTCTGGGATTTAAAACTTTTTCCAATAAAGTCTTCCTTCTTTACTCCAGTCAGTAGTCATCCTTGGTGTTCTGTCTTCATTCCCCTTTGGAACTGCCATACCATCTTACTTGTATAGTATTTGTTATTCTATGTGCATTCTGTTTACAAATTTTGTTCAAGGAAAGGAAAATGTCTTATTTGTCCTTTGGTTCTTTTTTTGATAACAATTTCTAGATCTTGTAAGTTGAATACAGTTGCAGGAACTTTGCTCCATTTAATAAATATCAATTCAGTGTAAATTGTAGGACTTCTTATCAAGCAGTAGCATGATAGTACCACTTCAAGTAATCACATGATAGTGCTACTGGAAAGTAATCTCTGAAATGTTCCCATCTGGGAAGAAAATGAAGCTTCTGATTAAGTAGGTTATAAATTACAACTACAGTGGACCCTTGACTTATGAACTCAATTGGTTCCCGAGGGCTGGTTATAACTCAAGTTGGTTATAAGTCAATACAGCTGGATGTTTACCTGGGTATATGCTATAGATAACAAGAGAGAGATGAATCTGCCATTAACCTAATTAACCCAAGTTGTTCATATGTCGCTGGTCATAGTTTGAGGGTCTACTGTAGTTGATTAAGACTTAAACTGAAACATGGTTTCACTTGTATAGCAAATTCTACTTAAATACAATGCTTTTAAATCAATTGTCAGCATTTTTTCAAATATATATATATGCTAATTATTTGCTGTTACACAATCTAGTATAAGATTTCTGGGACGAAGGGAAACTCAGAAAAATACTAGGAAAACTAGTCTAGTCTATTATGAAAGAAGAACTTACAGCTCCACAGAATACACTAGCAGAGGGATGTATTCTTAGGCTAAGTTGGTTGTTTTCAGGTATAAAAGTGAGGGGAGCAGACAGAGCATGTCATAAGGCTGTCCCTTCCTTTTGTCTTCATCATTAACCTTGACCATATCTCTTTATCTACAAAGAGAAGTGCAAAGAGGGATCTTGGTTTGGCAATGACCCAGATGAAGGGAAATTAAAACTATTTGCAGAATCACCTGATCGTGTTGTACACTAACCCTCTATTTCCTCATAGTATCACCTCAGAAATGAGAAGGGCTATTTGACATATGAAAAAAGTGTGTCATGATGAGGAATTGCTGGAGAATAGTGCGTTCTCACCCTTGCAAGGCTCCCCAGCCCTGTGGACTGAATACTTTGCTTTGTGACATTCTCATCCTATCTTTATTTTGGATTTAATTTTATTGTAAAATGACTGAACTGTTTTGCAGTAAATGCTTCCAACTCAAATGCACCTCTTTATTTTTTGCACCTTCTAAAACTAAAATTTAGAGATATTTTTGATAACTTTCTTTCATGTTATCAAATATATATCCTATTTTTCTTTCAATTTAAGGGTGATAAGGAGCATTCTTTTGATGTTTTGAAGCTAAATGTTCATTATGTTTCAGACAAAGGTATAAGATTGCTACTTTCTAAGACCTAAAAAAATAAAAATTCTTTTACATAAAGGTTAATATTTTATGAGACTCAATTTATAATTATAGAAAACCATCTAAGAATGAAGGATTGGAGACTGAAGTGTTACATATATTGATATTTAGGAAAGACCACTCATAAAACTTTCATATCTGCTTTGTCTTTCTTGATCTAGAGCAGTGGGGAAAAACCTATGGCACATATGCTGCAGCTGTCTGTTATTATTGAAAGCTCTAAAAGGTGCACCATCACTAGTCTAGAGAGTTTATGTCTGGAGACAGTTTTGGTTTGTTTCACTAAGAGGGCTTTACATTGTTGCTGGTACTCAAAAATCACTTGCATGAAATATGGTTCAGTTGAGAACAGTGTATTTCTCTAGCATAAGCAAACTGCTGCCCTTTCCTGGATCACATTAAGCAGAGAGTCTGGGGTAGAAATAAAATTGAAGAAACTGAAAACTGAAGATTAGCACATTTCAATTTCTAGAGGCAGTATATTTAGATTGTTGATGTGCTGTTTTCCATTTTATACATGATGAATAAAAGTGATAATCTCCATGCTAAGAGTATTTGCAATGATTGACCACTACAGATGTTTATAGAGCCTGGAACAACAAAAGACCAAATTAATGTATGTGCTATGTTCTTGTCCCTGGGAAAAATACTGGGAGGGGGTCTGACTACTTGGCTATGTAATGTAACTCAGTAGCTCCCTAGTGTACGTAGCAATGATGAGCATGCTTTCTGCATTCCTTTCCCCTATTTAAGTTCTGTTAGGGCAAATGTATGTTTTTAAGTCTTGGTTGAAAAGTTCCATAACTATTTTGACCTATTTAATTCTCATTTTGAAAAATTGCAAAGTAGTTCATTTAGTGAACTATTGGTTTTACCTATAGTAGCAAATGAGCAGTTTAATTTCATTCTTTTATTGATTATGTGGTAATAGGTATATATATGGCCATGTGTTTTTAAAAATGAGTAATTATCACTATGTCCCAGTAGTCAATGTAAAGGGCATTTGTACTCTAGGTCGTAAGTTTGCACTGTATCTTCTTTTCCTGGGACATGGCCAGAAATTTGAATGATATTGTGAATGAACATAGGATTAAACTTATTGAAAAGTTTAAAAATAATTTGTTGGACACGGACCAAGATGAAATAAGTCCTGCAAGTTAGGATTAGCTTATATTTTTCTCTAGTTCTTATGCACTTAAGACTGATCACCAAGCCTGAAATTCCCAGTTGCTATGCCATGGCTACTTAGAGGGACAGAGGTAGGAGGCATTGTGAGTTATCGTCCCAGGTTCTCTCAATCCCTGTTGCTCTATCTGTGTGCCCTTCCTGGCTGTGATATGCTTTTGTTATCCATACCTTCACCTGTGATTCTTCTTCACAGGGCTGTTGAGTTATTGGAGCCACTTTGCCAACCCGAGTAGGGAGCCAGCAGTCTCTGGAAGTTTAAGACACTTCTGGGAAATCCTTAACTGGGATTAGCAGTTGTGAGAGTATGCAAGTCTAACTGGCTTTCCTCAGATCAGGCAGACTAAGGCATCTTACACTGCACACACTCCTGTGGGATCTACCTGCAGGCATTCTCCATAGGTTGGTCTAGATATCACGCCATTGGTTGGTTCTTTCCTTTCCCTGCTGTGGTTCTTCACCAGTGTACTGATCTCTCCTAACAGTACATCATGAAAAAGCACATGGACAGTGAAATCTTTATCTCAGAGTCAGCTTCGGGAAGCCAGATCTCAGCTAGGATTGTTTGAAAGTAGAAGTGCACAGACTCTATCCTTTAGCTGGCTCAGGTCTTATTTGTCACTACAAACTTTCAAGAAGATGCTACAGTCACAGGAGGTCCAGAGGACCAATGCACATTGCCAATAACTGGATGATCTTAGTAATTCATGTATGAATCATTACATATGAATTTCTATGCTTTTAATTGATACAGGACAACTTTTAGAATTGCTGAGTGAATTTGCCCCATCACATGGAAGCCCTACCTGCAAGCATTGCTTCTTGTTTTCTGTTGCCAGTGTTCTGGGTCAGCAACTCCAGGGAAATGCTGCCTGCAATCTCCTTCGAATTACTGTGCTTTAACCATTCATGTCCACTCCTGGCAGGTTGTTCTCTGCTGTGAGAGGCCAGGCAGTAGCGGCAGAAGGGTTGGGCCTTTGCTCCAAGAGAAAACCATCAAAAAGCCTCTTGGCTCAGGCCCATGCCCTGGCACTTTGCTCCTTTTAAGAACTTATCTTTTGTATTTTTCTCCAGATTCTTTGGACTAACTTATATTTTGGCTTTTCTCTTTACAATGTCAGATCATATTTTCTTTCCTTTTGTCTATTGTAATTTTAAATAAAATCTGTAATGTATACCTATGGACTCAGAAACAAAATTATGATATTTTCAAGTTTTTAAAATGCATTTTTGTACATATATGCATGTGTGTACACAAACATGTTTGGAGTAGGGTGGGGTTGTGTTTCAAAAGAAAGATTTACCACTAGATTTATTATTAATGTTAAAAGCAAGAAATGCCAAAAAGGTTTTGCTTTACTTAAATGCTGTTTCACCATTCTTCTTTTTTAATTTGAGAAAAAGATGTTTATCATGGAACTGTGTCCACAAAAGATGGAATAAGAGTCATTTACATTTCAGAAGTTGTGTTGGACATTTTGGCTCAGGGTCTGGTCTAAGGGTAATGTGAGAGACGACAGAAAGAGAGAGAGGGAGAGAAGGAGGAAGAGAGAGAGAGGGAGAGAAAGAGATTTGTTTGGGAAGTAAAGTGATGGAGTGGGAGCTGAAAACATTGCAAGGAGCACTAGTATTGGAATTTGAGAGGCAAGACCACTAATCCACCCGTTCTTTCCTAAACACAGACGAAGTAAGCACTGCAAAACAAGCTGTGAACTGGTGGAGAGATCTCAAGCAGACTGGCTGGGAGTGAGCAGACAGAAAGGGACCAACAGAAGTGTACCTCATAGCAGCAGAGGGGAGGGCACTGGTGACCTGTGGCTCTTATTCTGGTGGATGTGGATGTACAGGGATACGCTGAGGTCATGATGGGGTCTGCCATGCATGGAGTCACTTCTCAGTGGGTCAGGAGCTTCCTCTACAGATTCTCTTTCAGCCTGTGCTTCCTTGTAGCCAGGGCAGGGAACAGAGCACATTAAGAAAAGGCCCTGCCTAAGACATCCATCTTTTCATTTGACTTAGATCAAAGAGTGGCTTTGTGCTCTACAATGCTTTTCCCTTGTGCAAGTTTTGTTCTTTGATTGACAGATTCTAACTGCTTCCTACTTAGAAGAAAACGGAATAGGTTTTATTTTTGAAAGGTACCTATTGCTGGGATTTGAAACCTTAAAATAGAAATTGCCATTTCTTTCACATCTAAAAGATTTGATATAAGAACAAGAGTTTGAGAAAACCAAAGCTTTACAGCACACACACAGTTTTTTTTTTCCAATTCTTTTTTAAAGAGCAGAAAATTACACATAATGCAGTCATTGTTTTTTTCTGTGAAGATAAGATTACTGAGAAGGGAAGTCTCTATGAGGAAATATAAATCCTGTTAGAGAGAACACAACTGGAAGGGGTAATGAAAAACACATCAATATATTGCCATCTGTGGCAATTATTAACTTGTTTCTCCTAGTGTTTGTTTATAATTTAAAGGGAAGCATACTTTTATAGGAACACCAGCTCATAATAAGTCATCAGATAGAATATTGGAGAATGGTGTCACATAAAGGATGGGTCAAAGTACAAAATCCCATAAAGAAGTTTACAGGGAAGTAGGAAGAGTAGGGAAAACAGCCAGGAAATCTGCATGGGGGTCCCATTTGCTTAGAGAAGGAAACTACTAATAATCATATGTGATAATTAAGATAATTTCTTATGTGCCAGAAACTATAGTAATTAAGTCTTTTGCAAATATAATCTCAGTCCCTGCAGTGCATCTATATGTTATGTGTTATTTTTTTCATTTATAAGTAATGAAGCTTAAAGAGAGTAATTTATTTATTGAATATCTCACCGTTAGTTGCTATTAGGAGTTAATACTTGAAGGCATATCAGGCTTGAGCAGCAGCTGGTAAAGGTAAACAGTAAAAGCAAAAGATGTAAAAGTTTGGATGTTTGGTTAACTGTGATGGAAATTATAAGAACACGTGTGACAGGAGTATAGGGCCAGCACCAAGTTACCACAGCCATGGGTATGAAGCACTAAGGTTTCTGGGCTAGATACTGAGGAAGGAATTACAGCTAAAAGAGCTGTTATGAACAAAGTTAAAAGGGGGAAAAAGACTGGTACTGAAGATGATTCTGCACAGAGTAAGTGGGGCAGAGGCAGGAAGTTCCTGACCAGTGGAGGCTCAGGCTGTGACCCCAAGAGCAGGGAAAACTGAATTGATTAGATTGTGCTCTCTTCCTATGAGAACACTGTGGGAAACATTTATGGGGACCTGTACTTTCATTTAGGTTCATACTGGACTTACATGGTTGGCTTTTGAAGCTAAACATTTTCATAGGATTTAATCAGGTAACCAACTCATCAGTCTTGGCAAATATTTTCAGAAATCTATGAAATTTCTCTTCCTCTTTCTTTCATCATACTCACTATACAGTTATTTTTTTCTCCTTGGAGATATTTAAATAACAGAGGAGGAAGTAGAGGAATAGAGGAATAGGGGAACATGTTGTTTCCTTTTCAGTAAGAAAAATAGAACATTCTAAAACAGTTTTGCTTATTGAGGAGGCAAATGGTCACTAGTGAAAAAAGAAGCAGAATTTTATGTTTACAATAAATAATTCAAAGAAGACAAGAGAAACCTTATCAAACATTTTCATACTCATTTTTCTCAGTTGCTATGTGTAGCCTGTGATATTAAAAGGCTGTATACATATTTAAAATTATAATTCACTTTCCAAAAATATAATAGAGTTGAGATTAATGTGAATATGTTCAGGTTAGCTTTCTCCTTGTTTACATGGAGACCGCCATTGTAGACCTAGGTGGTGGGACGCTCACCATCTCTGCTACATCCTTTCTATTCTCTACGGCTACCTTACCACCAAATGAAAAAGGAAGATTAGAGAAGAAGGAATGAGCACTGCTTCCACTTAGTTAATTTTTTATAAAAATGTATAACTTTATTATCATTCACTAAACACAAACATATACAAAAATTAAAATTATTCAAAGAAAAGCAGTGCAAGGGAAAAAGCTATAATAATATTCATATATAATAGAACTCAACCAAAGCAAAACTGAAAAGTACTTAAACATTTTTCCATGTAATTTAAAAAATAATCTCAAGCATTAACAAGACATCAAAGGATGTAATTTGTTTTAGAAAGATTTTCAAAACTAATATTGAACAAATAGTGGGCTGGAAAAAAAAATCTAATTGGCTAGTAGACTCCACATAGAACAAATTTTTTAAATTTAAATTTCAATACAGTCATGTGACACGTGATGGAAATATAATCTGAGAAATATGTTATTAGGCAGTTTCATCCATGTGTATTGCAAAGTACCACAAAGAGTACCAACTTCTAAGTGCAAACTGAGAAGGTATACGTCAATCATCTGTGATGGCCCCTTGATATTATCCAAATACGCAGTTAAACACGAGATACGTGAGGCTACCACTGACATAGCAGCACATTGTTTTACAGTAAACTCTTTTATATAAGTAGGATTATGCTCAAAAGGATGAAAAGCACAGCATGTTATGATAAGTACATAAAACAGTAACTGTCATTTTTCACACTGTCGAGTACTGTGTACTGTACATAGTTGTATGTGCTTCTTCTGGAAACACACCTTTCTCTCCTTTGATCTCAGTGACTCTTCTTTCCCAAGCCACTGATGAGCTCCAGCCTAGTCTTTATCTACATCTCTTCCTATAGTTTTAAACACAATCTATATATGGATTCTTTCCAGATTCCAGCCTGTAACCTGATCTCTCCCCTTCCCCTCCCTGCCTTTGAACCTTTTCTTCCTGTTTCAGATTATCAGTTATTTGTTTTAATCATTTTAATCCTTAATTACACTTAGTTAATTTTGACTATGTTAAATTATTAGTTGCCTGAGCCGTTTTTCAATGATTCCTTAGGATAAAATTTCATAAAAGCACAAAGATTAAAACAATGCATTTTTTCATGGTGCAATTTTGAAGGTTCATTATAAACTTATTTTCTCTCTTTTGACTTTTAAAAATGAAATATGTGGTGGGTATATATATATATAATATAATATATACAATAATATAATATATAATTATATAATACATATATTATGTGAATTGTAAAGCAAAATGTCATGTAAATATCATGAACCTCCTAGCCAGTTTAAGAAATGGATCATGATGTGTAACCTTTAAAATAACTTGAGGTGGAGGAAAGCCTTTGGCTTTGGCCGCAGGTGGTGGGAGGACTCCCGTGGTTCCTGCTGCTTGGCCTCAGTAGGTGAGGCAGGAAGGCACGGAGGCAAGCAGGTGGTCAGCAGCTCTCAGGCAGGCACCAAGGTTCTCCTCGACGTCCCTCCCCCCACACTGTGGCTTTCCCATAAAGGGGTGGGTAAGGAGATGCCCCTCATAGGGATAGCACAGCACATCCACAGGGTCAAAGGCAGAGGTGGGGACCACTCTTATCAGGTCCCAGTTGAAGCCCAGTACAGGGGAGTCAAAACTGGAAGCAATACAAATTGCTAACTGCAGATGGACACGTGAACAATTCATAGTTCATCCAACCAATGGCATGTGATGGCTCAACCACTGACAAGAAACAGCACACATAAAAGCCAGCAGGGTTATGCTGATGGAATAATCTGCAAAAAACAAAAAAACTACATGCTGAATAGTCACAGCTTTCCTGCATCTAGAAAGTACAAACTGTCTACCTGGTACACAAAGTACATGGTCTGCTTGGGATGGGAGGACAGAAGGTGATTACAAGTGGCCACAAAGAGAGATTCAAAGTACTGTACATCATCATCATCATTGTGGCGATGGTTTGTAGAGTCTACAAAGACTGTCTTATGGTCACCACATACTATCCTGCCTTACTCTATGATACATTACTGAGTACTGTGCTTTGGCTTTAAATTCATTAGCTAAAAATGAATAATCATTTATGTGTACGTCAAAGCTGCAACCTATTATGGACGCACCACCACCCCAGAGGTTACAATTTGAAGCCAACATTTCTACCTTTTAGAGATTATTGTGGAAATTTCTGGAATGGTTCAGTACTCCTTATTTAACTGAAAATGATGATATAATCAATCCAGAAAGAAAAGTATTTTAAAAATTCACAGCTCTCTAAGTATAAATACCCAGCACTGCAACTTCAGAGAAAATGGCTCCTATGTATGGAAAAGACCTTTTTGCACTGTGCTTGCCACATGCAAAGTATCATTGCACACATGTTGCTTTAAAAGTGAAAATGTTTAGGTCTGGGGATTTAGCTCAGTGGTTCCTGCGCCTGCCTCACAAGAGCAAGGTCCCAAGTTCGATCCTGGGTACCCCCCGCCCCAAAAAAGTCAAAATGTCACCAATGCGTAATATCATAGAAAGCTTTCCTAGTTTTTCTTTTGCTATTTCTAAATCACACACTTAATCAGGCAAGATGGTGCTTGAGTGTAATCTCAGCATTCTGGGCAGCTGAGGAAGAAGATCACAAGGTGTAGTCCAACCTGATCAATGTAGTGACCTAGTAAGACATTTTGTGGTATCTGAAAAAGTGTCAGAGGATATAGTTCAATGTGAAGATGCAGGGTTCAAGACTCAGTACTGCAAAACTAATACAGTAGTTAGATAGATGATAGATTAGATAAAAAGATGCATAGATACTTAGATAAAAATAAATAGCCATTGATTTATTTAGTATGAAGAAAAAGATGGGCCATAGGGTTTTTATATCACAGGGGGAACTTTGTTTGCAGAAGCCCAAGACGTGACCTCACTTCTTTGGCAACATCTCCAAACAGAACTTGGAACCCTTGCTAACGGACATCACAATCTAGTAACTGCCATCTCCCGAGCTCACTTGGTCGGAGACAGTCAACAGCGAACATGCTGAGCTGCTTCTCCACTTCGAGAGGCCGCAGCCTCAGGACCCCAGGCAGAGAAAGTATCTGTGAAAGATTAAGAAGATGGCTGACTCCATCCAGACACTGCAGGCCACACTGCAGCAGCCACACGACTGTCACAGACACCCCAGGGATGGTCTCCCCGGGAGTGACCACAGTGACCTACCAAAATCAAGGTACCCCAGTGAAGGCTCCCTAAGCCCAAATACCAATGGTACAGAAACTGGGAAGAGTCCAGGGCAAGTATTACCAGGCCCAGAAACACCCAGTAGCTCTGGGCAGGTCTCCCCAGAGCCAGGCACAAAAATCCTAGAGAGTCAAAGTCCAGGGGGGATACCGAAGTCACAGCCACTGGCCCCCGAGAGACATTGAGAATCCTGGTGTACATCCACCCAGGCCTGGCTGCCACTACTGGACACATCTTCACAGAGAGCCTTGCAGAATTCCAGTCAGTGTGGTCCCTGCAGGCAGTCAGGCCACTTTTGTTCTCCAAGCCCTTCCTGCCTGTTTCCCTGGGCAGCCAACCTGTCTATGGTCCCTTCTTCCCGGGCACCTCTACCACCCACACCTCTACCCGATTGGCCCTGATTTTGGGCAGAGACATCATGACAAGGTCTTTTGAGAATTCCATCCCTGTTGAGGGCCTGTGTGATAAAGATCAAGATGTGTGGTGTTTGGACAGTAAACAGCTTTTCACCACAGATTGGGTAGGTGAGGTGGGTAGGTGAGGAACGAGACTCATATACTGTGTCACCTCAGCTGGAGTTAGAACAAGCCATTAGGCTTTCTGAGCTACAGAAGGATTCTGAGCTCTTAATTCATTCATCACCTTGTATGCCAGAACATCCTAAAGTGCCTTGTCCAGGAGAAGAGAAATCCATCCACCACAGAGCTAAAGGCTGCTGGAGAAAGCTGTATTGTGCGAATGGCCGTGCTTTTCAGGCCAAACGCTTCAGCAGGTGAGCTTGCTGTGCTGTCTGCACAGACCGTGTAGGGGGACTTGGCCGCCAGGTATATAAGTGCACCAACTGTAAACTCTCAGTTCGCAAGAAGTGCCACAAACTTGTCACAGTTGAATGTGGGCAGCATTCTTTACCATCAGAGCCCATGGTGCCAGTTGATCCATCATCCATGGCTTCAGACCCTGCACACACAGCGATCCCACATAACCTTTCACCTCATGAGGCTTTAGAACAAATTGATGAAAAGAATGAGGCAGGGAACAACAGGGAAAGTGGCAAGGCTTCACCTAGTTTAGGTCTTGAGGACTTTGATTTGCTCAGTGTGATTGGCAGAGGAAGTTATGGGAAAGTATTGTTAGTCCAACTGAAAAAATCATCCTATGTATGCAGTGAAAGCCTTGAAAAAAGAGCGTGTCAACATTGATTGGGTACAGACAGAGAAGCACGTTTTGGAGCAGACATCCAATTGTCCTTTTTTTTTTATTAAATTCTTTTATTGGTACATTTTAGGTACACAACATAATTACATTTCTCATTGGGAATTGTACCTTTACAT
>NW_004624788.1:2785292-2809815 GCF_000247695.1 Heterocephalus glaber
AGTGGAGCAGGGCTCTTCTTTCCCCACAGCCCCGCCAGCATTTGTTATTGGTTGATTTCATGATAGCAGCCATTCTTTCTGGAGTGAAGTGGAAATCTCAGCGTTGTTAGATCTAAATGTTAAAACAAATCTTCTGCTGGAAGATAAAATAGGTAAAACTCTTGAAGACATAGGTGTAGGCAAGGGCTTTCTGAATAGAACCCTAAATGCATAAGAAGTGGCAGCAGGAATCAACAAATGAAATCATATTTAATTAAAAAGAATTCTGCACAGCAAAAGAAATAATCAACAGAGGGGAGGGATAACCTACAGAAAGGGAAAAATATTTGTCAGCTGTTCATCAGATAGAATAATAATATCTAGAATACACTGTATAAAGAACTCAAGAAACTAAGAGCCCCCAAATAAAGACCAATTCAAGAAGTGAGCAGCTGAAATGAATAGACATTTCTCAGAAGTACAGATCGCTAGTAGATACATGAAGAAAATGTTTAACATCTCTGACCATTAGATAATCCAAATTAAAACAACATTGAGATTTTATTGTACTCCAGAAAGAAGGGCCACCATCAAGAAATCAAATAATAACAAATGTTGGTGAGGATGTGGTGGTGGTGAGAATCCCTTCTACATTGTTGGTGGGAGTGTAAATGAGTACAGCTAGTACAGAAATCACTATGGAGATTCCACAAAAAATGAAAAATAGAGATTCCATCCAACCCAGTTATTCCCAATTTAGGTATCTTCCTGAAAACAGCTAAAGATATCATATGAAAGATAAATGCATATGCATGTTTATACCAGCACAACTTATAATAGCTAAGTCTTGAACATGATCTGTATGCCCATCAACAGATTTATGGATAAAGAAAATATGGTATTTGTATGCAGTACAGTACTACTCTGCCATAAAGGATAAATTTGAGTCATTTGTAGGAAAATGGATGCACCTTGAGACAATAATGTTAAATGAAATATATCAGACACCTAAGCTGAGATATCATATGGTTTCTCTTATATGTGAAACCGCAAATGGAAGAAAGATAAAATAAAGGCAGATAACAGGAAATAGGGAGATAGATCTTTTGCAAAAGGGAAGGGAACCAAAGTGATGGAATGGGGAGGAGGGAGAATTAAAATGTGTTATATACATGTACCAACTTCCTCTGAGAAATGTAATAGTTATGTCCTGCAAAAATGTACCAATTAAAATTTTTTAATTAAAAAAGAAAATATAGTAACGTGAGTCACAGAGACAAAAAAAATGAATCTTTGAAAAAGTGAGGGTAATTCAGGGAAGGAATAGAGAAAAATCTTTTGGGCATGAAGACCCAAACTTACAGTTAACATCCTTAAGGAAGACAAGGCTTCCGTGAAATAATATGGACTTAACAAAGTCCATGAAGTTGCCAGTGTGTGGAAAGATTCAAATAGAATTTATGAGAAGAAAGTTGAAAATACATATTAAATAGATCAAATAGAAAAGAGATATAAAGCAGAAGAATATATTTGAAGATTAGGCTAATGGTTCTCAAAGTGGGGAATGAGCACCCATGAAGGTCTCTAAGATCCTAGAAGGGATTTCATGCAGTCCCATATCCTTATCTGTACACATTTGTTTTTTTCATAGACTTTAAAGAAAACATGTTCGTCAAATTTGAATTCAGAGGGCAGGTCTGACTGTAAATGTCTTGTATTAAACCAGACTTTAAGATGCAAAAGTGCAAAATGCTGTTCCTCTCAATGTCGTTTTAAAAATGTACTTTCTAAAAATGTTATCCATTAACATGTATTTATTTTAAAGAAATGTGTTTTCCCCATTTATTTATTTATCGAGATATATATCTTTATTTTCACAACATGACAGCATAAAAGAGAATCCTAGGGTTAATCATCTTTTACATTTTTCCTGCATTTATTGATTTCATCTATTTTATTACTGGGTTCTTTTGTATTTTTAAGGAAGATGCAAGATTCCCCACTTTGTTTTTCAGAAGAGCAAAATTCTTACTGTTAAACCTGATAAACAGCAATAAGTGGGGGGGTCAGTGTAATTAATGGATCTAAATTGTGAAACTAATAAACCTTGTAAGAGGAACATTTAAAAAATATCAAAAAGAAAAGAAAATGTAGTTTCTCTTTAATACTTAGAACTTTGGCTGCCTTCTTCATACACAAAGTGAAGTATTTGCCTGAGACAACTGAGGGCAGGAGAAGCTGCAGGGCTTGGCTCTGGGATGTGTACTGGACATGGCAGCAGCCCTATCCCTGATGGCAGTTACAGGCTGGGCTCTCTCTCATCTCTCAAAGCTTCCCTCTACTTCCCTATACAGTGATCAGAAGGCAATAGGGCTACTCCTGCTGACCTTGGAGAAAAGCTCTAGGACTTTCATCTTGGTGGTTTCAGCATGGGCTCTCCGACTCCACAAGAATTCATAGCATGGACAGGTCACTGGTGGGGACCTGCCAGTACTCCAGGTACTATCTTCACTGTTCTGGTGAGGAGGTTCTTGGGAACCCCATAGGTGAAATCCATCTTGTCAGCATACACCCGATCTTTCTCAGCATCTCCCAGATTTTTCTCCTCAGAGGTGCAGTTGCCCTCTGAAGATCACAGGGAAGTAGTCCTTGTGCTCTTTAATGACACTTTTCAGGATTTCTGCCTTTGTGATAGGCTCTTTGGTTACATACTTGACACCCAGGAACTTCACCAGCTCATCCACCTTCTTCTCTAGTATGTTAATGGGTGATAACTCAGGGTATGGACACACTGCAAGATGCTTTGATCCTCTTCTGGGTTGCTGGAACCTTCATTTGATTTTGCTTGATGGAGTGGCTTTGATGATAGTGCTGGAGGAGCAGGTTTCCTGAAGACCCTGGGGAAGATTTGGTGTTCCAGGAGCAGGCATGTTCTCTGGGGTGACCAGCATCAGAGTAGAGGAGGAGACAGCTGCGGCAAACACCTCCCAAACTGCAGGAACCTTCCCACCCAGCAGGCTCTATGTTCTCTTTCATCCTGAAGCTTGTAGTGCTGATGATTCTGGCTGTGAGGCATCATAACTTGTGTTGGGGACAGCTGGCAGGAATGTGAGCAGAGGAATAGTGAAGGAGCCAATTGGCCTTGGATTCTGATCTCCTGAAATTCCTCCAATTTGCTGACCTGAGTCCAGTCCCTTCACAGGGAGCTTCACCTTCTTCTTTTTTTCATTTTAACGTTCACTGTGATAAAGACATAGTTGTAACCCCCATACAGCTCTTTAGAATTCTCCTTTTTTAGAATATAAAGAGTGGGATCAAAATGTTTGATAATTAATATTCAGTTAGCCCAAGTAGTTAAACATCTGGTAAATAGGACTTGGGAAATAAATAATTATTCAAATAATTTAGAACAATTCAAGTAATTCAGAAGACCTTAAGAGTGAAGGATAAGAGTTTCCACATTGAGTGAACTCAGTACAGTATTTAGCAAAATGGATTAATTTGCATATATGGTGTATTATGACATTTAAAAACTCTGAGGACTAAGAAATAATCCTGAATACTTTCATAAAGAAAAAAACCAGGTTACATGCAAGTGTTTGAGAATCATAATAAAATTGATCTTTTCAAAAGCCAAACTGGAATCCAGAAAACAATGGAGCAGTATGTTCTCCAGTTTAAGAACATAGTAGCTTGGCAGATAGCGCTGTGCTGAGTGGGGCAAAGTAGGGTCCCAGGAGTAATGACTACAAGAAATTGTGAAATTGATCAGTTCTCTGAACTATTTGAATTGAGGAGATGGCAATTCTGCAGAGATTATGAATAAATTAATGAAACTAAAGGAAACTACCAACAGTGTCAACTCAATTTTTGGCTTTAGGGAAATCAAATTTTATGAACAAAAATATATGTAATAATGAGTCATATAATTCAGCTGTAAATAATACTTACATAGTCAAAATAATGAAAAATTTAAACAAATGAAACATTTTCCAATAATGAATTATATTTGGAGAGTGATGAGAGGAGAGTCATATGGAGAGGGATAATAGGTTAAATGTCAGGTAGCTAGGAAATTAGTTAACATTTATAACTGGAAAGTCAATCATAATATAATGTAAAAATATGTACATGAAGAGGAAGAAAGAAGAAATATCTAATAGTTGAAAGTTTGTTATATTAAACATAAATAATTATTTAATTTTACTGCAGTCTGTGGGAGCATAATCACATGTATTTCCACTTCAGTGTTTTCTTAGCACAACTTTAGATTTAATATTATCTGGAGAACAGAGCTGCTCCCCTTGCTCTCTAGGCAACAGAACTTCTGTGTACCCTCTGTTGGCAGAATGCTCATATTGTTCAGGGACTCGACCCCTACCCCATGGACCAGAGCTTACCCAACACTGAAAATCCTGTTTTTCCAACCAGTGATTGGTTGATGAATGCATACATGCCAGAATTCTGACCGGTTAGGCCTAAGGGAGTATGTTCATTGGTGGTGGTAATAAGGAGTCAGTCAATTAAATCCAACTGAAGTGATTTTAATTGGTAGTTTTTCAAAAAACGGTGTTTCTTTTTAGAGTTATAGTGGTCCCTAATTAAATCCTTCTATATGCACTGAGTTTGATAGTGATGAAAAATTCACATTTACTTGGACCCATTTGCAGCAAGACTTGCAATGGTCATAACAAGGTGTTGTTTTTAAGCCACTAAAGAAATAGTTTCAGACTCAAAGGAGTATTGGTCTGTGAAGCAAACAAATTTTTAAATAAAGTGAAACAATCAGGAGAGAGGGCAAAGCAGGAACACTATTGTTTTGACATTCTAATTATAAATACATTAGGCTTGACACACAAAAGTCATCAAACCATCAGTCTTGGAGATGGTTAAGTTAATTCACTTTTTGAAGTTCAATAATTCATCTGTGAAGTGTCAGCAGCTGGGTCTTGTTAATGGTAAGCCTTTCATTCCTGTTAAATCAATTGTAAATAATAGAACCCCTCGGAGAAAAATGATGAAATAAGCATTGATTTCCAAATTGGGTGTCAGATACAGAGCATTAATAAAACACATTGCAAGCAAACAAGTACCTAATATACTCTGATCACTGAAATAGTAATCAGAGGGGGAAAAAAATCAATGATTTTTGTGTAAGTTGCTAGTATTTTAACATTTCATTTGTATCTATGTATCATATCAAATATCTCATTTGGGGTCCTATGTGGTTATTTAATTTTCATTATCTTCACCAGCAAAAGCCAGGTGATTTTTTGTACTGTTAGGCTTGTTTCTTCATCCTCTAAACAGATAGTAAGTGTTTGGACATATATTTTCTTGGCTGCCTGACACTGAAGATTTTGTTGTGTTTAATGTAATACAATAATCATTTATAGTAAGTCATATAAAACACTGCAGAAAAATGTAACAGCTCTAATAAAACTTTTAAGGAAAATAAAGCTCTCTAGAAGGTGTCCATAAAAGTGCTTTATGCCCACAGACTCTATTAAATGTTAATGCTAGGGTTCTGTGAAACCACATATGAAGTCTACTGAAAGGAAAATGTGTAAGACTTTATGTTGATTCTCCAGCAAAGGAGGTTGGAAGGGCAATGTCATATTATCTGTATAGACTGAAATATTAAAGCCAGTGAAATATCTGCTCACTGTGCATTTTTCGAAGGACTAGTTTGAGGGAAAGTACATGAATTTTATGCTTGTTTTTGAGGTTTTACTCACTGGTGGGAAAGAGTGGAAATACTAAGGGTACATTAAGGGTACATCTTTCTAAAGAACACCTCCAAACTTCTCAAAATTATGTTGCACAGTTTTTTTATGAATGATCTCTAAAGACAAAAGAGTTACACATTGATAAGGTTTGGCGTGATTTTCATGTTTTCATGCTGTGTCCTCAAATTCCGATTCTAATTACACTGTTTCTTAATCCATTGTGTCTTTTGTTTTTCTTATTTCTAGACTTTCAAATGAAACCTCTGTGATATTATTTAATAGTTACCACATTTTAACCTTTATCAAATGGTTAATTGTCATTGTGTGGCATCTAATGTTGTTTACAGCTTCAATACCAGGCTGATTAACTCTTTGATGGAATACTATTTTGAAGAGTAGATGAGATACCGATACTCACTAACATAGTCAGAAATAGAAATTATTTATTACAAGAAACAAACCCTGAATACAAGAAGTAAAATGACTGTCAAATATAAAACAATATGCTTACAGATAATGAGAGATATGAAGTCTGACATCTTTTTCCCAAACCTACACAAAGACCAATTACTACGTATTTCAAACAAGAAAATCAAGATGGAGAAAGAATGGAAATTATGCCAAATAAAATATATTTGAGAGACCTAGGAGGTTTTAGCTAGGAGTACAGGAGACCCACACTCAGGTTGTCTACCAGATTGCTAAGATCTGCTACATTAGAATGATCATATAAATGGTGCACCTTTGGAAAGAAAGGGGTTAGTATTAAAGATTAATATACAATAAGAGTTTAACTTTTGGTCTCAAGTAGGATTAAGGGGAGGGAGAAGGATTGCAATTTGAGGGAAGGATTTCAGAGGAACTGTTGAGTAGCTGAAATGAAATGCCTTTGGGAATTTTGGAATTTCCAGTTAAGGGAATTGCTCAAGTGGAGATTGTGAGGTCACTTGACAAGGACATGTAAGACGGATTTAGTTGGACCAAATGAGCTTTAATGTTGTTGCAAACGTTGAGAATCTTTGGTTCTAAATTTTAAATGGAGAATTCCCATGGAAAGCTGTAAGTTCTGTTATTTTACGATATGTTCATAGAATTGTATTCTAGAATAAACGTAATGTAGTCCTAAATCGCCAACAATAAAATGTTAAAATAAACCTAAACTTTAAGAATGAGCTTGGATGAAACCTTAGAAACCTAATTTTGGGTATCAGGGTTCAAAAGTAGGAATCTTAAATTAGGGTAGGAATTAATTAAGATAAAAAAATTAAGGTGTAGGGCCAGGGATTTAGCTCAGTGGTACCACCGCTTGCCTCGCAAATGCAAGGTCCTGAGTTTGATCCCTGGTACCAAAAAAAAAAAAAAAGAAAAAAATTTAAGATATAGATTGGAGACCTTGAGCCTTGATGAAAATTTCTTTTGATGCAAGGCTCCAATTCCTTAGAATGCTTTTATAATGGACTTTTAGGAAGCCAGGATATTTCAAATAGTCGATCCAAAGTTTCCCACAGTGAAGTTATATGTGCATTAATTCTAGGGAAATTGAACTATAGACAGATATTACAGTGAGTAGTGCTATAAAACAGTGCTCTATATTTGTTGGCATTATATGCCACCTTTGACTTTATCTACTACACTTTATAGGGAAGTGTAGGGGATTTTCAAGGGTAATATTTACGTCGTGATTTTAGCCTCATTTGCTGGCATAGATCTGAACTTGAATGCTAGAGCGTTTCTGTCTTCTCTTTGTCCAACAACTCCTTCCCCGGAACCCCCATGTCAGTTTAAGTTCTGTGTTCTCTGTAAAATCTTCCCTGCTGGCTGCGACTAAGGTTGAGAATCCCTTTTTTAGCCTTTTATTCTGCTTGTCTGCCAGGCAGATTTTGGCACCAAAATAGACCTGGGTTTATTCTCTATTTGTAGCTTTCTGGCCTCTAAACAAACTTTATTTTCCAGAGTCCCCAAAGTGTCACACACTTTATGCATGGTGGTTTCTTTGAGCTGGGCTGCACTCTTCCCTAACTGGAAAGGTCTTCTAGGAGAGGAAGCCCCATGATGCTCTCACCCCTGCCCCACAGCTGAAAGCATCTCTTGGTGGAACTTGGTCCTTTCAGTGCAGCCTGATTCATACAGAAAGGCTAAAGATGACTGTACAAGATAATAATGCAAAGGAGAAGTTCTGTTCGTTAGAGTAGTTTCAGGCTGCTTTCCTGTATTAGGCTTTTAGTGCTTGTGCTATATAAACTGTGTGCCCACAAAAGGCTTTGGAGTGCTTTTTGAATGTTCTCTGTCTCTTTGGGAGTTTTGCATACAAACTGGCTGATTTCATAGCTATGGGTTCATATTTGAGATTCATATTTTATGCTGTGTGGTATTAATAGTTTGAAAAGTATTTCTCAGATAAGAACCTTGGTCTTCTACTCTATCTTCTCTTGCTTTTTTGAATTAATGTCATAGAGGCATGAAAATTTGTATGTTCTGAACACCTGCAGATTCATGTTTTATAAGTAAGGCCCATCAATTACAAAATAGTCTATGCATAATGAGATTACAAAGGATTTAGAATCACATTTTTTTCTATTAACTAGTGTGCATGAGAAAGCATGATATGTGGAGATATATCTCCATGATATGGAGAAATCTTTCAGGGGGCAATGGAAGGGACAAGAGCATAGTTTGAATACAATAGAGAATGCTTTTTTTTTTTACAAGCTATCACCTCATTGAAAGATTTATATCTTTAAAGGATTGAAAGGTAAGCTTTAGTTGAGGTCAATTTATTATGGACTGCTCATAGTGTAAGAACTCTGCACAATACTTCATGCACATGCATGTTGAAGCTTATTCTCTAAATTCCATTGTTTTTCAGGATTACAGGAGTGGCTGCACCTTCTTTGAAGCTCAGCACTTTTTACAACGAAAATCTCATGGTTGTACTTACATGTAATATGTATTAAATGACTAACAAATACTTAACTAGGAGACACAGCAGCAACTGAACAAAGAATAGCTTTAACTTATTATCATGAAGGCGTGTAATCTATAGGCTAGCTTCAAGAATAATCTGATAATTTGCGTAGCTCTGCTTGATATCATACTCTGTGTTATGGTTGCTTGTAAAGTGTAAGCCTTTAATGCTTATATTATTGTCTTTTCCTTTTAATTTTTACCTTGTGATCTACTTATGCTATTGGCCACCTGGGAGGTAGGTACCATCAACTCTGAGCAACTCTGTCAGGTTTTGGTTTTGCCAGCCGTGGTAAGTGAGGTTAGGCTTTTTACATGCAAGAGGAGGAGGCTGACAACCTGGGGACATGGCAGTGAGATTGATACAGTGCACCTCCGGTGGGAATTTCCTGTATTTTAGCCATCTGTATTGTGTGAGTGCTGGTCCGTCCACATCATTTGAGTGCCCA
This sequence comes from Heterocephalus glaber, assembly GCF_000247695.1. The sequence continues at coordinate 2,794,414 of NW_004624788.1, forward strand.
TAACATAAAGACACATGTTAGGTTGCATGACTCTTGCTTACTGATCGAACTACTAAGCATTGCCAATTTGAGGACTATGAAACCCATCTTTGATATATGAAAATACTGGAATAGCCAGGAACAACCCTTTTCACCAATCTTAAAACCTAATAGATGAGTGTTTCACATGGAATGTAAAATTCTTTTATAAAGCATAATAATTATAATGAGAACAATGATAGCAAATGTTTGTGTAGTTCCTGGTAACTGCTAAGCAAATATATAATATATATTGATTTATTAAACACAACAACTCTACCTGAATCAAGTTTAGAAAAGGTTAAATAAGTTACACAGGTAATAGTAGTGGTGAAGCTGGGATTTAAACCCATCCAATTACAGCTTTTGTTCTTGTAGCCAACCAAAATTGGGTTTAAATGTTAACAAATGTTACTTGACACTCAAGTTTTGTTTTTTGCTTTAATATGTAAAATGAGGATAATAGAGTCTATATACCGTTGGAATTGTGATAGCCCCATCTTATTAACTTAGTCGTATTTATAGTGCTAGAAATATAAGAGCTAACCACCAATGGGTGTAACGTGGCCTGGTGTATAATCCATATATTATGGATACATAGAAGAGAGATTGCAGAATGAAAGGGATGAAAAGTGCCCATGTTCTTGTTTATGACTGTGGTTTAACCCTTCTCCTAGGGTTTCTGTGGCAGGCAGGTACAGAGACTTCGCCTTAGGCAGGTGCTTCTATTTCCTGCATTTTTTAGCAAGTTTGCCTTACTTTACAGCTCACGGCCTTAGATCTTACTGATCTGGAAAACAGCAACTGTCAGACTAATTTCCTCTTGATAATACTGTGAATTTCCTTCTCTAATTGGATAATAGAGTTATTGGGAATTTTTCAAATACAAGATGGGATAATCTGCTGAGGGCAGAATGAGGCAGCACCATACTGTCTTCCCTGAGGATTGCCCGCCCACAACCCGACTCACCAAATGGGTGGATCTATCAAAAGCCACATAACTGCCACCCTTGTCCTTTGTTTTGACTTCCTTTCTCTGCTGATTGGTCTGCTGTCACCAAAAAACATAATTGCCATCTTTTTTTGGTCTGTCTTCTTTGACTAATTCATCTTCCACAGTTGAATTTTCATTAAGAGACTCAACTTCACAGCTTTAAATCTGAGTCATTTCTTAGAGATTCTCAGGAGAGAACAATCTTGATTTGTGGAAAAAGCATGCTTTTGCAACCTCCAGTTAGTGGAGTGTTTACATTTTTTTGCTATCTTATGTTTGTTAAAGGAAAGAAAATCAGCACAGGAAATAGCAGAAAGGAAATAATAACTTTACTATTTTCAAAGAAATTTTATGTTGATGACATTAAATAGTTTGAATTTCTGCCAGGTTTACTGCTCCTGAAATGTTCATTAACAGAAAATTGGTTTTCAATTTCTACTACTTATATTTGAGTATTATCTCCTTCCCTTTCTCCTTTCCTTTCCAAATGTATTTAGTTTCCTCTTAAAAATATGTGTGTGAGTTTGTGTGTGTTGTAGACATATACATATTTTAAAAGTTTATGTAGTAAGGACTTAAAATTCTAATTTTTAGAGTGTGTGCTTTTTAAACCTTTTAAATGTGGTCCAAGATGTGAAAGAGATCTAGAAACAATAGTTTCATATTGTTAACAGAGCTACTGAATTTTTGGCAGACCATTCCAAGTGGTTACCTTCAGGCTCAAATAGGCTATATATATATACACAAAATGAAAACTCCAAAGAGTTTCTTGTATTGCCATGAAAGAAAACCTTACTAATGAATCTTTGTGCAGCACATTCATTACTATAATGTGATCAGTAGTACACATAGTAATTACATTTATAATATCTCTCCATTACCAGATGAAATGGTGAAGAATTAGAGTAACCTAGGTGTGTTTATAGTTTACTGGTATTTGTCTTAACATGAGTGTGCTTTTTTCATTGCTAGAGCTACTTTCTTGGTTTCCTGTCCTCTAAAAGCGCTAATCTCCAATAGGTGCCTTGCTGGTGCTGTCTGCAGTGGTTCAGTGAGAGCAGAGGTGTCTGCTGTCTTCCGGTTTGTGATGAGCCTTGACCTGCATTTATTTTGAACTTGTAGAGGCACTGACTATGCCTGATGTTGAGGTTCCTAGGATTGTCTTTCTCAGTTATTGATGGAGGATTCCAGGAAATTTAAGACCCACTTTCATGTAGACTATTTTTCAGACTTTCTGAGAATTTGAACTTGTATTTCTTGGATAGCACCATGAAAAAATGTGGCTGTCATATTTCTGATTGACTCTAACCTTGAGATACATGTCCCCATAGGACATAGGAACACAGAATAAATAGGAAAATAGAAAGATCTAAGAGCTAACCTTAAGTGAGTTCTTGAGTACAGAAGTGTCTGTTCTGCCTTTGTCTGAGTCATTGGGGTAGTTACTTCCTAAATGCTTTAGCAATCAAATGTGATATGAGTAGGGGTTCTGGAGTCAGAAAGGTGTGGTTTGTCTTTGTGTTCATATGGCAGCTCTATGACCTTGGAAAATTAAGTTTAATTTCTTCATCTGTAAAGTGGGCATAATGAGGAGTATTGGATGGACACTTATTAGCAGCCTAGTAGATTGTGCCACAACATTTGAATGTGGGAAAGCTCAGTGCATTTATATAACTGAAAAGATGTGACCAGTATAGCCTGTAAAATTTGATTTTAAAGAAGTGAAGTTCTAAATGTAAGAAGTAATTCTAGCAAGAACTATAAATTTTTAGTTATTGGTCATATATCATGTTTCACTTTTGAACTTCCTATCTACACAAATTTCTGCCTTTAATTTAGATTGTCTTCCAAGTGGGGCTATGACTGCTTTGTAGTAGAGGTGATTTACGGTCCATCTAGATAATACCATGAGTTTAGAGCCCAGCCTGTCCACTGGAATCTTGAGTTTCACTTACAGGCTGAGTAGTCTTGGGCAAGTTATTTAGCCTCATGGTCTTCAATTTTCTTTTCTTCCAAATGAGAAGAATAATGGCTTTTAGATCACTTGTATTATGAGATATTAAGTGTGTTTGCATTTTACAGCATATGATGAATATTCTCTAAATGTTATCTGCTTTTGCCCATCCCTGTCTTTGTCAGTATATGGTTAACACTAAATAATAAATATATACTTGCCTTTCATCAACCTCTTTCTACGGGGAAATGTAATATAATATTGGAACTAATGATGTGATAAAATTCAGGTAAAGATGAGCAGATATAGACAGTGTTAAAGAAAAGACCATTTTCTGGCCAATGAGAATGTAGAGAACAAGGGAGAACAGGGTGGTCAGGCATCTTAGAAGTGGTAAACTTAGGAAGAATTGAAGAGTGAGGCTTCAACTTTGTTCATGTACAGTTTTCCAGGAAGAATGTTGGTAATACTTCCATTTGTTTTTCAAACAAGTTACTGACTGCAGTAGCTCAAGTACAATTGTAGATTTAGTGTATTTTATATAATTCATGCTTTTTGATGATAATTATTCTGAAAATTCTGTGATTTAGCCAGTGTACCTTTGGCTAGCAATGGTAAAATTATACCAATAAAAAGAATTATTTAGCATATTTGTAGAGTAACCACATTATATCAACAATGTGTTAGGTGTCAGAGAAGAAAACATGAAAAAGGATTTAGTATTTTTTGTCATAGGGACCAGTACCCAAAATGAATAAAGCAATATGGTATAAGCTAGAGCAGAGGTTTGAGATAAATATTTGGGATAAAAGGTGAGTCAGGATAAGTTTCTCAAATGAGTTGAAGAACATATGTGGAGATGCTTTGCTTTAGCCGGGAGATGTACTGAAGTTATTCACTTGCTTTACTAAATTGTATGTAAGAAGTAAACCTATTGCCTGTTGTTTGCCAAGTAATATGCTACAGCATTTTTTTTTTGGTACCTGGGATTGAACTTGGGACCTTGCACTTGCGAGGCAGGCAGTGGAACCACTGCTACAGCATTTTCATAAGAATTACTTGATGTAATCAAATATTTAAATGATCAGTATTATCCCTTTTATTGAGATAAAGAAACAGAAGCTCAGATCTAATTCATGACATTGGTAGAATAAAGGTAGAATTGATCTATGTAGGTTACAGGTAACAACCAGGTAGACTTGGAATTGTTTTTTATCAATCTTGAGCGAGCTTGGTTCTCAGACATTTTGTACATTGAATCACCTGGAGGGTGTGTTAAAACACAGACTGGTGCATGCTACCCCAGAATTTGTGTTTCAGTAAATCTGGGTTAGAGTCCTAAAATTTGGGTCCATAGGCCATGCATTGAAAACTACTGCTGTAGATTAAAGAATGCTTTTTAATGTAAATATTGATATTGCACTAAGCTTAATACAAAATTTACATGTTCTTTTTCTTTATATATATACTTACTATTATTAGCTTATTTGCTCTCTACAATTTGGCATTTCAATGGAGACTGTGAACTCTTTAAGATGGTTTTTATTATAATAATGGCTTTTATAATAATAATAGTAAGTATATATACTTATTATTATTAGCTCATTTGCTCTCTACCATTTGGCATTTCAGTAGAGACTGTGAACTCTGTAAGATGGTCTTTATCAAATACAACCCAAGTAAAGTGTCAGCAAAGATGGTGGACAGGTGAGGCGCGGCGCGATCGCGCAGGCGGCCAGAGCTGGCAGTGCGGCAGCACCATGTCGGTGAACACGGACGAGCTCAAGCACCAGGCCATGATCAACCAGTTCGTGCTGACAGCGGGCTGCGCGGCCAACCAGGCAAAGCAGCTGCTGCAGGCAGCCCACTGGCAGTTCGAGACGGCCCTCAGCGCTTCTTTCCAGGAGACCAACACCCCCTACAGCCACCACCCCAACCAGATGATGTGCACTCCTGCCAACACCCCTGCCACACCCCCCAACGTCCCTGATGCTCTCACCATGTTCTCACGTCTCAAGGCCTCAGAGAGCTTCCACAGTGGCAGTAGCGGCAGCCCAATGGCCACAACAGCTACATCGCCCACTCCACGCTTCCCCCATGCCGCCACTAGCAGCTTTGTGGAACCCAGCTGGCCAACTGCAGCCTCGCCCCCTGGGGGGACACAGCACCACCAGCCGCAGCCGTTCCTATGGACTCCAGCATCCCCTTCTCCGGCTTCAGACTGGCCACCCCGGCCCCTCAACAAGCTCCTTCAGAACCCAGGGCTCACCCTGCCATGGAGGCAGAGAGATAAGGGAGGCCAGGACCCCGTGGGGAGGGGGAGAGGATGTCTCCATGGGCCCCCTTCACCCCTCTGCACCCTTGCGCCCTGGAACCCTGGAGGGGAGAGATGGACTCTAGTCAGGCAGGGATACATCTTGTGCCAACATGCACAGCAGCACGCACGCAAGTTCATGGAGCAAAGGCATGCGGTCCCCAGCTCACACGGATTTGGCTCAGAGTGGCTTGGGTGCCTGGTAAGCAGCACCCTGGAGACCAAACAGCCTTCCCACGTGCACTCACCCGCCCTGCCAGCAGAGACATGGCTGGCTACTGACTTGGAGCTCCCTACAGCTGACGAGCCTAGATCCCCACACTCGGGAATGCAAAGCCGTGTAGCCGTGTCTATATATTTATATGTATGTCGCTCTTTAAAAAGCAACGTAGTTTATGAGGCAGCTGGACTTTGCATGTTACAGTGAGCCCCAAGCCCCGTGCCCAACACCCCTCTCCCCAGGGCCCTGCCTCGCCCCACTACCCCCTTGTCAGCCTGCACTGCTGTTCCCCGGAAGAAAAGGTTTATGGGAAACTCCAGGATTCTTCCTTCCCATCCCCAGTGCCTGCCTGCTGGGGCTACCTGCATGCCTTCCCCAGAGCCCAGGGGTACCTGAACCTGATCTTCACTTTTCTTTCCCCGTTTTTTTTTTTTTTTTTTTTTGGTACTGGGGATCGAATCTTTCCCCGTTTTAACAAAAGAGAAGAAAGAATTCCAAACTAAAAAAAAAAAAAAGATGTAGAGAGATTGGGATGCTTATGCATTGCTGATGGGAATGTAAAATGTTGCATCTGTAGAAGGAAACAGTAGGGCAATTCATCAGAAGATTAAACTTAGAACAAATATATGATCCAGAAATTCTACTATTAGGTGGATACCCAAAAGACCTGAAAGCAGGGACTAAAACAGATATTTGTACACCCATGTTCATAGTAGCATTATTCACAGTAGTCAAAAGTGGAAACAAATGTCCATTGAAAGATGAATGGCTCAACAAAATGGGGCATATCTGTCCCACCAAATATTACTCAGCCTTAAATGGGAATAAAAGTCTGATGCACGTTGTAACATGAGCATGGATAAGCCTTGATTATGTTATGCAGAGTAAAATAATTCAGGCACAAAAGGAAAAATACTGTGTGATTCTACTTACGTCAGATACCTACAGTTTTCAAATTCATAGGCAAAAAATTAAATGGTTACTGTGACATGCGAGAAGAAAGGGAATAGGGAGTTATTATTGAATGGGTGCAGAGTTTCAGTTTGGGATGATAAAGATCAGGACATGGATTACCTGTGCAACACTGTGAATGTACTTAATGCCACTGAACTGTGCACTTTAAAATGGCTAAATAGTGAATTTTGTTTTGTATATTTTACTACAATAAAGAAGGGATTGTCAAGAATATCACACACATATATTCTCTCCTCTTTTTCTCAGTGTTTCTCTAAAATAGCCAGAATAGTCTAGATTGTTTTGACTAAATCATGAACTTATAATGGGACAGGGGTATATACTCTTACAGTGGAAAAATAAACCTCTGTCTTAGACTTCTTGTACTAGCCCAAGAGTTCTTGATCTGTTATGGAAACTGAGCTAGAAAAAAATAATACACACGTTAAACTTGCCTAGAAGTTAACCCTTCACATTCAACCATCGGCCAGGCTTTCAGGAACATAACACATCATGATGTGTCTGAATGAGAAGCCATTGTCTGTAAGTTTAGCTCATAGAAAACAGCTGGAAGTCAGAGGCTGTCTTATTTGGCATCCCTGAAGTCTGTCTCTGACACTTATGTCTAAATTAGACTGCTGCTAATTAAATAAACGTGTAAAGCCAGCATCATGCCCCATCTCTTCTCCTTCATAAACCAGGGCATTGCCATTTTGGGTAGTTGTCTGTATCCATCATTTTATAATTTCTAACCTTAGGCATAGCTGTTTAACTCGATTAAATGTAGCCAAAATGAACTTTGCTAAAAAATCTAATAGTAAAATAAATACATAGAATGAAACGCTTGGGGGTGATTTCTACAGCTCAAGTTAGGGCTATTAATTTTGGACAGCATGTATAGTCCTTGATCATGACATTTTATAAAGGAAATTTCTTCTGTTTGAATTATACTTTTGTAAAGGGGGTGGAATTTGCCTAGATGTAAATATCCCACTTCTATTTTAATAAAGGTTTTATTAATCTGAAGTGACCATGTTTTTTATTCCTTGCAAATGTCATAAAACGTGAACTATAAAATCATATAGAAGATAGAAAATGACAAATTCTAAGCTGTAAAGTTATTTAGTACAAATATCACTGGGTACAAGATGAATACTTGAATAACTTGAGCTCTTGTCTTTCTTTTCCTTGGTTTTCCATTGCTTTTTCTACTGTATGAAGTCTTAGAACCAGAAGGACTTCTGTCCAGAGGATGCCACCATACCTTCCATACTGCACAGAATTCTGAGAGATGATAATTTTTTTCTGGAAGAAAATATTGTTTTGTCAAGTAAGTTTGGTGAGATTTGGATTAGTCAAAATTTTGAAAAAAAGATAAACCCCAGGACTTCTAAAAACCCCTTACTCTGCTGATTTTCATTATGGACTACCAAGAAGAAATGTGTTGAGTTCCATCATTCAAAAACGTAGTCATTGTGCTACCTTTTATTTTCACAAAGATATCTCTGAAAAGTAAGGAAAATTAAAATGGGGTTTTGGAATGTTAGTCCAGCTTCCTTCACTGGACAAATGGACTAAATAAAGACTAGACTTCATGGTTTATTTGGCATTCTGTGATCTTGAAAATAGAATATTTTTCACTTTGGAGTAGAAAGCACAGAGTCCAAAGTCAAGATCATAGAAGGAATCCTGTTAGTTGGCTAGCTGGCACCCCGAACACTTGGGTAGCTCTGATGCTCTGTTCCAGGATTAAGGCATCATTCTTTCAGCCACCTCACAGCATGGTTGCCAGCAAGTGAGGTCACTTTCACAATAGCAAGTGAGGTTTCACTTTTGCAAGCTTAGTAGGAAGTACTGCAGAGTGTCAGAATGGGAATATATGAAATTAGGGAATAGCTTTGGTATTTCTTATTTCTATGATTACAGCCAGGTAGATGATTGCCTATCTAGGGATTACTCAATATGATTACAGCAATGTTGAAAGAAATAATCATGTTTAGAACAAATACTGGAATGCACAACACTCAAATAGTAGCAGTATTTTGTTTTGATGAGGATTTTATGTGAGTACTTTTCTTTGGTTTTCAACTTCATATACCATTTATAATACATAGATTTCTTACCTTGGTCAGCTCTAGTTTTAGAAATTATTCCATCTGCTATAGTGCATATGTTTATCCTATAAATCCCTACTGTGGTTTTTACTCTAACATTTTAGCACTCGACTTTTGTCCTCATTGTTACAATATTGCTGCTGCACCACCAGGCCACACTTGGCGTTCAAGGCAGGAATGGTGCAGAATACATTTTTTGGAAGTGGTGTGGTTTTACTCAGGGAGGGAGACTTTTGTCCACTTCTCTTTACAGCTTATTGGCCAAAATTGTTTTATGATCACTTCTTCTTTGAAGATAGCTTGGAAAATCCATTATTCAGCATTCCAGAATCTAGCACATAGTTTTCAAAGTGTGGTCCCCAGGCCAGCAACAGTGTGACTTGGGATCTTGTTACAAGTGTAGATTCTCAGGTTCCATCTCAGACCTCTGAGCTGCTTAATTTGTGAGTCTCAGTGCAAAATGTGGAGCCTCTTATTCAAACGTTACGAGAGATTTCAAGGCAACAGCACAGTGTTAAAGCAAGCACAGGGCCCTTGTGAGTACACATAGCTCACACCCATGGACCTGTCTCTACCTTTGTAATAGAAAGAGTCCTCTAGATGACTTTATGTTTGAGGACCACTGAAGGAGTGTGTTTGACAGGGTTGAATGGCAACTTATCATTTTCCAGACTTTTGAGTTTCTCAAGAAACCAATGCTGTTTGTAGAAAGATTCAGTCACCAGTCGGTCACGTGAGAGGCAGAACATTACATGATTTTCTTTGCCCTTGGTGAAAAGCATCTCTTGACATCTGTCTCTTCCCCCTTACCGGGGATAAAAGCCTGGTGGGAACTGAGTAGACCCAGAGGAGCTTCTGTCGGCCAACAGCTGTGGCCAAGGATAAATTCCAGACTAATAAGCTGGGGAGTGTGGCTCCCTGATGAATGGTCATTTCAAGGCAAAAAAAAAATTGCAGATGAGCCTTCAATGAAAGTGAAATTAAAGTCATTTATCCCAGATCATTTGGAAATATCAACTCCCTTCTTAAAGAAGGAAAATATAATAATGCTTCCTCATAAAGATATAAAATATTTAACATGTGACTTCTGCTTCGAACCAACGTCACCTCTTAATGGTTCCATTATTTTGTTATGTTTAACTTCAATGAAAAATTTAGGAGGAAGGATAGGCAAATGTTTAATCCAAATCAGGATTTTTTTTTTTTTTTTTGCCTGAAACCTGTGATTACATCATTGGCACATTTATACTGCAAGACATTTTTACGATATAAGCATTTTTTCATTTGGACAGCAACCATAATAAATTGAAATAAAATTTGGTCTTGATTGATGTTACAAGTGTCATGTATAGGGCAAGTCCCATCTATTAAGTGTAGTTTGCCAGGGCAGCAATAATAGTATCATTTGAATGTTTTTCTTATTAAGGAGAAAAATGGTCAGTACTGTCAGTTTGGTAAAGTCTGAAGACTGTGGCAAATAGAAGATCCCTGAAGCAAGTGAGACATTTTCCCTGGCTTTAGGATGAAGGTGGTCAAGAGACCATGGGGATTGCTTTTCCTTTTTTGAAAAATTAGGATAAACTATTACAGTTTGTGGAATGAAAGCAAGAGGCTGATTACAACATAATGGAGTGTACCATATTCATCTCTTTGAAATATGACCTCACCCAGCCTTTTCCATTTTACAATCGATTCTCTCATTCCCTTAATGAACCTTTGCATTCATGAGTCTTCCTTGGAAGTATGCACATGAAGTATTGCTGGACCAAAGAATAATTGTCTGCCAAATAAGTAAGAACAAAGTGCCTCTCTTGTCATTTGGTTCAATAACATTAGAAACTGTTAATGCATCATGTTGGGCACTGTATTGTTTTGCTTAATAATTATCTAATTTTCCAAAACTTGCTTTAAAAGATGTTTTTTGAAATCTGGCACAATTGAGTTGTTTGCCTGTTTCTCTAAAGATGGGATGAGGAGGCTGATGTAAATGTATTTAAGCACAATTTTAGTTTTAAAAAAAAGTTGCTAAATATGTCTCATTTGAGCAAAGCGGCACACTGAGGTTGAATAGTAATACCATTAACACGATGATACTAAAGAATGTTATAGGGAAAAGTTGGGTGATTGCAAAGAAAAGAATATAAAAGAATAAATAATATAATTCCTGGGCTTTTAAGCAATAAAATTCATTTGTATAATTTGCAGTACATACATGTAATATTCATTGATCCAATATTAGAAGACAAGACAGTAAGTTTCACATAACCAAGTCAAGACTAAAGTGCATTCAAGTCTTTTGATTTCTTCTCTCTTCTAGTACAATTTAACTATACTATTATATACACTAGTTGGGTACATGACTTTTGGTACAAACTGGCTAAAACTATTGGTGTGAATTGATGCCAGATGGGAAAAATAGGTCTAAACATAATTGCACAGGTCAACTACACAATTTAAAACATTATATCTTTTACTGGGGAGATGGACACGATGAGTGCCAAATGCATGATAGTGTGGAATATATAAAGGATCCTAGTTACATGAGTGAATGCAAACCAATTTAATTATGAATTTCTTCAAATAAAATAAAAATGAGAGAGAAATAGGCTTTTGTTTGAAAGAGAGTGGTAAAACAAACCTCAAGCCTCTGGTGGTTTTAAAAATAAAAATGTAAACATATTGTCACCAAAGGCTTGTCAAAAACACGTAGTAGTGAATAAGGTTCCAAATACTGGTCCAGTCCAGAGTGTCCATTAGCAGCTGTCATCTAAAGATCCCCATTCTTGGGACACCCACTCTTCTTCCTTCATGGATTCTTTTCTGGGGTCTCACTTATTTGAGTAGCAATTTTAAATTATACAGTCATTCTGCCTTTTTGTGTAGCCTTTTTGTGTAGCTATTTATTGAGTGTTTACTATACAGAGTGCTAAGTGTTTATACCTATATCTCTATCTATCTCCCTAGCTATCATATGAAATTGACGTTCCTATTACCTTTGTTTTAGAGTTTCAGGAAGGTTAAACATCTGTTTCTATGTTTCAGAAACAATAGATTTGATCACAGACTTTATCTGTCCCTGGAGGTCAGCTGTTTATAACCATCAACTGCTTCTACCACACAATTCCCTATTTTCATTAAGTTTTAAGAGATGTTGCGTGCCTCCCTACCTAACCGTTAAATTATAAGAGAGGATAGTACATCTAGGAAGCAGTTTTTGAATTATTTTGCATCCAGACTCAGCTGACACCAGTTCTTTCTTACTTTTTCTCTACTTCACAGAAGAAAAATCTTGCTATCTCCCAACTCTTTCTGGGAGTTTATTTTCACAGTTTTAGAATTTAAACATACTCTGTTGAGGGCAATATGATGATAGAAATGGGTAATTTTGTATTGTTTCACTTAAATTATATGTCCACCGTGGAAATGTTTATTAACATGTATGTCTATTTCAAATGGAAAAATTTTCAAATGGAAACTTTTTATTCTGGTAAAGTAAGTCTAGTTTGGCTGATTGCTTTGAAAATGAGGATAGGCTTTATCAATCTGGCTATAGAGTGAATATTTTATATTAATTACATATACTAAATCTGTGGTTAAAAGGATTTAAGAAAAACAAAATATGTGAAATGAAAATATTTGTATCGGTAAAGGCATTTCTAAATTAATAATTTTTCCAAATCTAAGTATACTGGGATACACAAGGTACCTATAAGTTGAAAAGTAACAGGTTTAGTTAATAGTCATTTGAAAACTCCTAGAAAAATTATTGATGTGATTCCAGAGTTTATTGGAAAACTTATGAGAAAGCTCTATTCATCTGAATAAAATATATTTGTAATATGATTTCTCTTTATATGCAATAGCTATTGTCATTTTAAGTATTTAATTTTTTACATAGGATAACATGATAACTAGATGTAAAAGAATTTTTATTTTTACAGTAGGACAGTCTTTTTTTTTTGGTACTGGGGATCGAACTCAGGTCCTTGCACTTGCGAGTCAGGCGCTGGTACCACTGAGCTAAATCCCTGGCCCAGGACAGTCTTTTGATCACAGGAAATAAAAATGACATGCTGTGGCAAATAAATAGGATTGGATTTTAAAGCATAAAAGTATTACATTAAGACAAATATCTGTGTGAAGTAGTGGAAGGAAATATACTATAAGGAAAAGTAAAAATGTAAATTTTTCATTTGTTAGATAAGTACATGTCCATGTATTTGAATCTGCCAAGTTATGGGTATTTCATGAAATCTCTCTAGTACTTAGACTTTATTAAATACATTTAAATTTTTTCTTTTATTAATATTTATAATATTTAGAATCACAACCTATTTGTACTATACAACATACATAATCACAAATATATTTTATATTTTCAGTCATTTAAATTTGTGGTAAAAACTTTTAGATGTGTCACTTTAATATGAAGGGATGCATGGTTCTCCCAGTATTTTTAGGGGGTCACAAAAACACCACATTCAGGAGTCTACTGCACTGTGATCTTGTTCAGCACTGAGCACAGGGGTCTGCAGAGCTTTAAGTGCTTGATGTTCAAGTGGGATATAAAGGGAACATATTTTTTAGAGAGGCTGTAGCCTTATTTTAGAAAAGAAAATACAGTGTTTTACTGAGATAGGATATGTTTTCAGTCTACCTAGATACTGAAGTTACAAGTCCTAAAATTAAGATTTCTGAAAGAATGTTACCACCAGGTCATATAGATAGCCTCATTATAAAGTTAGCCATTTTTCTACCTGTGTCTTGAAGAATCAGTCTTTTTCTTTAAAATGGAAGAAAATCTCCCAAAAGTCATCAGATTCTTTTCTGGATAACCAAATGAAGAACCATTGGTGATCAAGTTCTTTAACTTCCAACTACCTTTACTCAACCCTAAAACAGAAAAGATAATATTTGCCTCATAGGAATGTTTTGAGGATGAAATGAAGTAATGCCATTAGACTAAATCCTATGAGAAATACACTCTGAAATGGGATTCAATGCAATAAGGGTATTTAATATTGGGGAACATGCTTCTAGAAGAAAATAGGAAGTCAGCATAGACCAAGGAAGCCATCAGACTGCAATGATCGCAGTCTGACCTCCAGTGCAAGAGAGAGGGAAGAGAGGCCAAAGAAGCATTTAGTCTCCTGAACAGTCTAAGGCAAGTTCAGCATAGCAGATGGGACCCTTGAACACAGTAACTAGAGCTCTATGAGATGCATTCCTATGGCCACATGATACACATTAGGCATACAGCAGGTACTCTGTGTCCAAAGAACCAAAAGAAGTTTTAGGGTAGATTTGAAAGACTGGGGTAAGTATTGATAAAAGGCAAGAAAAAGAGAGTGGGCTTTATTATATGGACACTGGTAAGTACTGATGATTTTTGTTCAGGAGTAAGAAGGAAGAGGGAATCTTGTACCATATTTGGATTTTAGGAAGCTTTGTTGTGGCCAGTAGCTGGGCAGTAGGTGATGCTGATGTCCCTGGTCTGATGGATATACTTGTTTTAGTAGTGGACTACAAAAGAGAGTTAACTATAAGACAACCAAAAGGAAAAAACCAGGGAGTGGAGAGAAAAGCCAATAAAATGATAGTTTATAATGTAAGAGGTCTAGTCAGAAGAGGATTGTTAGATTCCAAGGAGACATACTGGAGTTTGGGGCTGGAATGATACAAGCAGTTTGGAGAAGAGTGAATCGATCCTTGTATTGGAATTGATTGGACAAAGAAGATGCAGGCAGACTGAAAATCCAGACTACTTCATCAACTTTAAGCTTAGGCAAAAATTGTATAACCAGTGATTGAGTAAAGGAGCACTATTTAAAGGTGCCATACATAGTTAGGATTATTGGATAAAAAATACCCAACTGTGAATTGGAATTCTACCTTTTTTAGCTTTCTGGTCTTGAAAAGGTATCTTAGTTACTTTGTTGTTATTGGGACAAAATACCCAAGACCCACAAGTTAAAGGAAGAAAGGTTCACAGTTTGTAGAAGGTGCAGTTTATAGTTGGCTGGCTCCAAGGCAGGGTGGCATGGCGGAGGGGTATGGCAGGCAGGAAGCAGCCAGGATCAAGCCAGGAGGAGCAAGCCACACCCAATGACTTATCTCTCCCCACCAGGCTTCACCTCCCAACAGCACACCTAGCTATAAAGCCATCACTGTACTAATTCAGTATTATACACCCATGATCCAGTATCATACACTCCTTATCCAACCTCTTACCAAAACTGACCTAGGAGAGCATAAAACTTTGGGAAGACATCGAGATACAAGCTATAACACAAGGCCAACTCTAATCTTCAAGAGTCCTATCATTAAGGCTACACTAATCACAATTCACATATATCCTGCAGCACTGTAACAGTATTCAGTGTTAATTATTATTGTTGGATCCAGTTAAGAGAAGAAAAAAGAGAAAAAAATTTTTATCAATTATAACTATCAATATTAATGGTCTCAATTCACCAATCAAAAGAAATAGACTGACAGAATGGATTAAGAAGCAAAATCCAACAATATGCTATATACAAGAAACACACCTAACTCAAAAAGAAATACATACACTGGGCCGGGGATTTAGCTCAGTGATTCCACCACCTGCCTTGCAAGCGTGAGGTCCTGAGTTCAATCCCTGGGGCCAAAAAAACCCCAAAACCAAGAAATACATAGACGGAAAGTAAAAGGATGGAAAACAGTGCTCCACGCCACAGGAACCCAGAAAAAAGCAGGGGTAGCAATTTTATTTGCAGACAAAATAGACTTCAAACCAAAACTAATTAAGAGAGACAAAGATGGTCACTACATCCTTGTGAAGGGAACAGTCCA
>NW_004624788.1:2811450-2843866 GCF_000247695.1 Heterocephalus glaber
AAAGATAGGAAAGGAAGAAGTTAAACTGCCCTTATTTGCTGATGATATGATACTTTACATAGAAGACCCAAAATACTCTGTCAAAAGACTTCTAGACTTAATTGACAGATTCAGTAGAGTAGCTGGATACAAGCTCAACACTCAAAAAACAATAGCCTTCTTGTACAAAAATAACTCACTGAGAGAGAAATTAGAGAAACTGTTCCTTTTACAGTAGCATCCCCAAAAATGAAATATCTAAGAATCAATCTAACAAAGGAAGCAAAAGTCCTCTATAAAGAAAACTAGCACTCTGAAATAAGAGATCAAAGAGGATATAAGAAAATGGAAACATATCCCTTGTTCCTGGATAGGAAGAACCAATATAGTGAAAATAGGCATACTTCCAAAACTGCTATATAGATTTATTGCAATGCCAATTGAAATTCCAACAATATATTTCACAGAACTAGAGAAAACAATCCAAAAATTCATTTGGGAGCAGAAGAGACCTAGAATAGCAAAAACAATTCTAGGCAACAGAGACATGGCTGGGGGTATCACAATCCCCAACATGAAACTATACTACAAAGCTAGTGTGATAAAAACAGCATGGTACTGGCAAAGAAACAGACTGAGGATCAGTGGAATAGATCAGAAGATGCAGAAACAACTACAGACATACTCAGCCATCTCATCTTTGACAGGAGCCAACCACCCTCATTGGAGAAAAGTTAGCCTATTTAATAAATGTTGTTGGAAAAACTGGATTTCAACCTGCCAAAGATTAAAACTAGACCCATACCTATCACCATGCACTAAAGTCAGATTGAAGTGGATTAAAGATCTAAATATTAAGACAGAAACATTAAATTTGCTGGAAGATAAGTTAGGTACTCATCATAACATGCTGTGTTTTTCATCCCTTAGAACATAATCCTACTTATATAAAAGACTTTACTGTAAAACAGTGTGCTGCCATGCCAGTGGTAGCCTCATGTATCTCATGTTTAACTGAGTATTTGGATAATATCAAGGGGCCATCACAGATGATTGACATATAACTTTTCAGTTTGCACTTAGAATTTGGCACTCTGTGTGGTACTTTGCGGTACACATGGATGAAATTGCCTGATAGCATATTTCTCAGATTATATTTCCATCACGTGTCATATGACTGTATTGAAATTTAAATTTAAAAAAAATTTGGCCTATGTGGAATCTATTAATTAGAATTTTTTCTTCAGACCACTATTTGTCCAACGTTAGTTTTGAAAATCTTTCTAAAACAAATCACATCTTCTGATGTCTTGTTAAAGCTTGAGATTTTGTTTTTAATTATATGGAAAAATGTTTTGCTTTGGTTGAGTTCTATTATATTTGAATATTATTATAGTTTTGTTTTTCCCTTGCATTGTTTTTCTTTGAATAATTTTAATTTTTGTATATGTGTGTGTTTAGTGAAGGATAATAAAGTTATACATTAAAATATAAAGAGAGAAGGAAGAGATGGGGTCAGTTTGGAAGGGTGAATTTGAGAAGCCAAAGGGCAATCCTATGTAGAAAGTCAACTAGGAGCATTGGTTTATTTAATCAGCCAATATTTATTGGAGAACCTACCATGAAGTAGACATTGTGCTGGACACTGACATGTTGATCATAGTTGAGGCCAGGAGAAAAGGACCTGAGCAAGCCCTGAAGAAGGAGAATATTTAAGAGCCAGAGTGGTAGTTCTAAAACTTGTACATCAGAATTCACTTGGAGGGTTTGTTAAAAACAAGTTTCCTAGTCCTTACCCCAGAGATCTCATACAGTAGGTCTAAGGGGAAGGTGGAAATCCCGTACTTGTAAAAATCTCCTACGTGATGCTGGTCTAGTGGTTATACCTGTTTTAATACTGGACTACAAAAGAGAGTTAACTATAAGACAACTGAGAGAAAAGAGCTAAAAGGGTAGAAAGAAAAATTTTCAAAAGGAAGCGATAGGTATATCTGCTAAATGCTGTTGAGAGAACAAACTAAATAGCTCAAAAGCATTCCCTGATGTTTGTAAAATAGGCAATAAGCAGAAGCATGAGGAGCATAAGTGGAGGAGTGTGAATAGTAAGGAGATGGATGACATATGCACGCAATCTTGCTTGTCTTCGGGATAGACAAAACCTACTAATACTTTTACCCAAAATGTCTTTTTGGGGGGTGGTACATGAATTGTACTTGGAAAGAAAGTTTTAGTGAATAAATATCTGGTAGACTTTGCCTGAAATAAAGCTACACTGATTTTTGTCAACAATTCTCCATACACTTTAATATGCATAAGAACTTTATGTGTTGCCCCAGAGAAATCCAGTAGTTTACAGCTTTTTGCCAAGGAAATGCTTTTCTTTACAGCCATCTAGGAACAAGTGGTTCATGGACCACCATTTAGAAAGGTGCTCTCTGAAATTCTAAGTCTTACCATAGTTGATAGAACTTACTGGAATTGGGGGTTGGGGGTGCAGATCTCATATTCTTAACCTCCCAAGGAAGCTTGGGATTTGCACAGTATTCCTTTTCTGATCATAGGATAGAGATGGTGAGGCTTTTAGAGGTTTCAATGATACAGATGGTCCACTGTGGCATGAATGCCATCGGTTTGCCCCGACTGTCCTTGGACTGACTATGCATAAGTCATAGGTACTAAGCATTCCATTGATGCAATATTAAAGCATATTTCAACTCCTTTTGTGATGGACAGTGGAGAAAAAAATACTGATTCTTGCCCAAGTATAATATTTGGTCTCCAGGAGTGATAGTTGGATTTTTATCATTTGAGTGATTAAGACATTGGGTTCCTTAATTCTCCTTTAGAAACATTAAACTCTGTAAAATACAGTAGTGGCCTATGTTAGTGTTACTTTTTAATTTTTTTGCAAATACCTATTTTCTTAAAAATATGAAGTATTGTAATAGAATCTATACCTAAAGAAGAGATTGTGCTCACCATACGCTTTGCACATTGAAAGCCAATACTCCCCACAGCCTTGGTGAAGCAAAATCAGTAAAGCAAAAGCTGTAACAATTTGGAAATTCTCAGTGATAAGACTAATAATACTGGCATGCAGTTCACCTCAACATAGTGAACAAAATTCAACTGCTTTGGTTTGGAAATGTTTTTTGAAGAGCAGAAATGAGGTCAAGTTGAGGATGGCGGATAAATTGACTAGTAAACATAAAGCCTTTCTAGCTCTAAAATTTCATAATTCTTGAAGTCATCAGTTCTGTAATTTTCAACTAGCATAGTATTGGTACACATTATACAGAAAACTAGGGAAAAACAAATGAAAAAGGAGATGCATTGCCCAGTACTGGCCCTTAAGAGACAAATCCTAACGTATCTTTTCGTAATTCTATGAACTATTGTCAATTATCTATCTAGTTGACTTACTGTTATTTGAGTGAAACTTAACTTTACTTCCTCACATCTCTGTGTCTTGACTGGCACTCTCAGCTTGTCCACATCCTTCAACTCTCAGTAGTCCATCACCCATCATGATCTAACTGAATCCTGCTTTTTCTAGGAAGTGTTTTTGCTGAAGACTTCAGCAGGAATGAATGCTAGTCATAATAGTGACAATTCTCATCTTTATAATGCATTAAAATAGAGAAGTTTTTTAAAAGTATGCTTTTTACTCATGGCAACCCTAGGAGGCAAGTTTTCTTCATGATGAACTCCTTGTGAAAGAGGAAACCAAATCTGAGGAGTTAAAAACCAATATATCATATACTGGGATCCAAGTTAGAATTTTTGCTTCAAATTTTCTATTCCAACCTCTATTATCTGCCTATCTTTTTCCTCAGTGAACTACTAGAACACATAACCATTCATTCCTTCATTAAATAAATGCTCAACTACCTACTAGATTCTGCAATTTCTATAACATGAATCAGCACATACATGATTGGTAAGTAGAGGAATGATGTTAATAAAACATGGGGATCATCTTTTCTTTCTCCTGCCCATTAATGCTTAACTTATGTAAGTTCACTGCACAGCTGAATGTGGCAAGGTAGAGGGAATGCAGTTATGTGCACAGTGTTCTTTTCTTACATTCTTCCTGACTCTGTAAGGCTAGGTGTTCCACCTAGATAAAGATGGTCTTCATCTTTTTGCATTCTTTTTTTTCCATTAAGTTTATTGGTACATTTTGGGTATACAATACAATTATATTCATCATTGGGATCTTGTACTTTTACATGATGTGTCTTGGTTCTTATTTTTTCCCCCTTCCCCTGCCCTCCCTTCACCCCCTCCACCCTTCCCTATTTACAAAGATTTTGTTTCCATTTTTTTCCTTTTCTCCTGTTTTTTCTTTTCCCTTCTTTCCTTTCCCCTATCCCTCCCACTTCCCCTACCCCTTTAGACATTTTCTTCCTATTACACAACATCAATTATACATTTTTTAAAATTACAATATCAAGATTTAGAGGACATTACCACAGATTTTACAGAATTTAAAAGGATATAGAAAGCAAATTACAAAAATCTTTTTTGAAATACATTTGACAACTTCTATGAAGTACCTTGGAAGACAAATTAATGAAACTGACTCTGGAAGAAATATAAAATTTGCATTCTTACCTGTATGCCTAATACTAAGCTTTAAGCTTTTCTCAAAGCTATTTCAATCAAGCTATCTCCACCCTTTTTGTTTGTAAAAATCTTTTCATATATTATAATTTTATTAATTAAAAATTCTTCTGCCTGTTAGCTGCAGAAATATTTTTATGTGTTAGGGTTTGTTTGTACTCTGGGTACAAGATGCCTACATTCTAAGTGATCTGCTTGACTAATTTTTGTTCTGTCTTGTCTTGCTTTTAATGTGTGGCTTTGAGGGACATAGGGTTTTAATAATACATATTAGCATACATGTCCATAATTGCTGAGTAATTAATATGCACATGTGTCTATGTGTGTATATGTATTCTCCATGGAAAAGTGTCGAAACTCAAAATGTCTTTCTGAAACCTCTCATAAAAGTAAGTGAGAATGTCTGCTTGCAGTTGCTCTAGCCAGAGATTATTATTTAGTTTTGTTTTGTTTTTTTTGGAACTGGGGATTGAACTCGGGTCCTTGCGCAGAGATTATTATTAAAAAAAGAACAACTCCTACAACATGTTAGGTACTTTATTGCTTATTTAATTTGCATAGCATAGAGCCCGAGTCTTTTCACCTCATTTTTGTCAAAGGATTTGAACCTTTGTTTCCATTGCTTGCAAAAGAAATAGAATGTATTTCAATTAATTAGAAATCTGAAATTGAAAAGTGGTTTTACCTAAGCCTAGAAACATGGAAGGGGGGTATTGGCAAAAAATATTAAATTCCATTTGCTTGTCTGCCATCCTTCAAAGACTTTCAAGCAAGTTTTGTAGTTCTCCCCCTTGGTTCTAAGCCCCATCACATTTAAGTATCTAACTCTTTTTATCCCAGCCTTCCATCAATGAAACTCTTCAGCAGAAATTCACTTAAAGATAAACACAAGAATAACTGGATGACATGTCATGATAAATATAGCACATAGAGTAAATATAATAAATTTAAGATTTTTAGTACCTATGGATATCTGTGGCTCAAAGGAGGACCTGTGTTAGCTAACATAATGCTAGCTGCTATAACAGATATCCTTTCCCCAAATCTCAGAGACTTAACGTAAGAAAATTTTATCTGTCACCTAACATTGCAGTTTTGCAGTGTTCTGGCAGCTCTTCTCAAGTCTTGAATTCAGAGACTCCATATACTTCCATTTTATAATGTTAATTTTTCATTGCCTGAATGTCAGGCTGCCTGGAATGTCTTCTCCATTTCAATCAGCCAGAAGCAGAAAACACCATGCAGAGTGGCAGAGGAAGATTTTATGTGGAGACCCCCAAATTGCATACATTATGCTGCTCTATCATGCTGGCTGATGGCCACACCTTACCAGATGAGAGGCTGGGATTCTGTGTGCCTAGAAGGAAAAGAAAGTGAGTGTGTGCATAGCAAGCCAGTGTCTGCTACAGGGCTGACATAAGTTCTTTAACAGCTCAAGTTTTACATCGAAAACTATTGCTTCCAGCAGAACAAATTTCTCTTTGGCAAGCTGTGATAAATGTTATGACTCTATATTTTATTTTATAGCACCTCTGCTCCATTCCTTCTAAATTGCCTTATTGTGTTTCATTATGGGCACTAATGATGAATTAAGTTGGACTGCTTAATAATTGAAAGTATCTCTAGGATAAAACCATCTTCTCTCTTGGAAGAAAGCTATTTGGCTTTGTTCACAGCTGCAATTCTCAGTGTAAAAGAATTAGAAGTCTTCAGAAATGAAGGAATAAACCCAGAATAAGTGACAATGATGGGATTGTTCAGTTTGTCTGGCTGTACAATAAAATAATTTGTGTGGAAAAAGAGCTTTTTACCAAGATAACACAAAAAATGAATAGTACAGATTTTTAATAACAACTTCGGGGATGCTAAATCCAGAATAAGCTGACATGCCTGAAAACTCTGGAAATAACCCATTTTGATTTATATTTGGGGAAAGATGGAGGAAGAATCACTCCATAATTTACAATAAATGTCACTTAATGTCTGAGTCATCCAATTTTTACTTTTATAAATCTTTTACTGTGAAGTAATATCATATTAACACTGGAAAATTTGAATAAACTTGGATACAATGGTTCCTCCATGGATGGCATCAGAGGATGTATGGTGGTACCAAATTGCAGGTTAAAATGTTTGTCTTATGGAGTGCCATTTCCTAGAAAGAGGGTGCATAGTTTCTAGTAGGTAGGTTCTCAAGGAATTCTGTGGTACTCCGTCCAAAAGACTTAGGACACTACTTATATAAGAGGACATGAATTTTTTTTAAGATTGGTGAATACATAGTCCACATGGTTGCTTAAGAAAAGTTCAAGTCTCCAAGAAGGCCTAGAAGATGACATTCCACAATGCTAAAGAGTATGAAGACAAGACTTCAGAACTGTTTTTTAGTAACATTTACTCATGCACATGTTGATTAAACAAATATCACTTGAGTGCTTTTTCCATGCCTCGTGCTGTGCCTAAATATCCTCATGTAGAAAGGGAGCACAGCTATAAATTCAAGAATGAGAGATGATGAAGGAAGGGGAAACATGGCTGTACAGTGGTGTCTGCAAGTTCAAGTATTGTCATCGGGCACACAAGGATGCCTGTCGCATTCATTCTGTTTATTACCTATGAGATCTTCAGTGAGATAGAGAGCCTCTATTTGTTCTGTAAAAAAAGGATTCATGTCCTACTTTCTCTTCATTGTTAAAAAGAATAAATTAAATAATATACTTTGTGTTAGTGCTTGGGACACAATAAAGTCTCAGGAAGTGGGAGTTATTGCTACATGTCTTGAAATATTTGAGTGCCTGTCAGGTATAAGATAAATTGGGTTTATATAGGTGGCCCTGTAGGGAGGATAGAAACCAATGGGTCTGAGCTTTAGAAAAGCACAGTTCTGCCTTAATGAAGGCAATATTTTAATAATTATGGAAATGGATAAAAACAGAACAAGGGGAGAGGGCAATGAACTTCTGTCGCTAGGAGGATTTAAGAAGAAACCACTACTTCTCAGGGCAAGAGAAAATGTTTTGACATGATTAAACCAAGGTGCATCTGACATTCTTTCTAAAGGTAGTATTCCATGAGTGTTTTTCACTAACTAACCTGTAGATAAGATAGAACTACAATCTGATGGTGCTTTGGGTTTCACTCTTTCTGTTTCTGCCTCTATAAAAACTTGTTTTAAAAAGAAGAACTCATTATATTTCTCATCTCTAGCAAGAAATTTAGAAGATAGGAAAATTTTGCTGTGTAGGTCTTTTAAGAAAACTCCATCCATGATTATTTTCCCATGATTATTTTAAGTAACGGAGTGATTTTTTTTGCCTAATAGAGGGTTTTCTTCTAGGATTTGCTTCAGTTTAAGAAACTATGGATACAAAAAAAAAGAAAAAGAAACTATGGATACAAAATATGTATGAAGTGATATATTCCTCTCCTTTTCTCCTATGTTTTTAGTCAGAGATCACCTATATTGGGAAACTAGAAATACACCTAGCACATGTCCCTCAACTCAAGGGCACAGTGAGAAAGCAACTTTTGGAAAGAACTTGTATATTAATTTATTTCTAGAACATCAGAATTGAAATAAAATACTATATAAAATATTATTTACAAACACCAGTTCGCTACGTGTGCCTGTCACAATTAGCAGATAAGAATATGTCAGGAAGAGCTTCAGTTAAAATGAAGTCACATGTCTTGAGGTAGAACTGATATATCTGAGTTGATTTGGTAGGCAGCATAAAATTAAGCTACTCATGGACTTTGATATTTCAACTTATATGAAGAAAGATGTATGTCCAGGTCAGTAATTATGAATTTATAAATATACCTGAAAGTAACATAAGAGAATAGTGGATACTCATTCTCTATCAGTACTCCATCTCTACCCACTAACATTCTGGGTTTAAATATTATGGCTTAGAAATGGAACAATTCTGTTTAGAAATTAAACTCTATTATTACCTTTTTTTAATTTTAAAAGTATTTATTAGTACATTTTTATAGTATATAATAATTACATTGAGCCTGTATTTGTACATAATACATCTTGAGTATTGTCTTTTTATTCATCCCTTCCCTTCCCCTCCCTCCCTCTTCCCTTCTCTTGGTCCCCTTCCCTTTTGCAAAAGATTTACCTTCCTATTTCCTATTACCTGTCTTTTATTTTGCTCTTTTTATATTTTGGGTTTCACATATAAGAGAAATCATGTGATATTTAAACTTATGTGTCTGATTTATTTTACTTGATGCTCTCAAGATGCATCCATTTTCTTACAAGTGACTCAAATTTATTCTTTCTGGCAGAGTAAATACTGTGTTTTATATAATACTACATTTTCTTCATGCATTAATCTGTTGATGGACATATAGACTACTTTCAAGATTTGGCTATTAGAAGTTGTGCTGCTATGAACATGGGTATGCATTTATCACAGTAATATGATGTCTTTAACTCTTTAGGGAAGATGCCTAGGAGAGGAATAGCTCTGTCAAATGGAATCTCTATTTTTAGTTTTTTGGAGGAATCTTCATACTTATTTCCATAAACAATGCAGAAGGGTTCCTTTTCCGCCATAAACTCACCAGCATTTGTTATTCAATTTCTTGAAAATAGCCACTCTTTCTAGAATAACATGTTTCAATTTGCATTTTTCTAATAGCCAAAGATGTTAAACATTTTTTCATGTACTTATTACCAATTTATACTTCTTCTGAAGAGTATTTGTTCACTTCAGTTGCCCTGGTTTAATTGGATCTTTTATGGGGGTGGCTGAATTTTGCAGTTCTTTATATATTCTAGATATTAGTACTTTATTTGCAGAACAGCTGGAAAAAGTTTTTCCTGTTCTGTAGGTTGTCTCTTCACTTTGTGGGTTTGTTTCTTTTGCTATGTGCAACATTTTTAATTTTATGTGATTCCCATTTGTTGATTCTTGATGCTGTACCTTGTGTAATTGGGATTCTGTTCAGAAGGTCGTTGCTTATGCCTGTGTCTTTAAGAGTTTTTCCTATTCTGTCTTCCAGCAGATTAAGACTTTCCATTTTAATATTTAGGTCTTTGATTTTAGTTTAGTACATCATGAGAGATATGGGTCTAGACTCAATCTTCTGCATGTGAATAGTTTTCTCAGCACCATTTGTTAAAGAGGCTCTCTTTTCTCTAGAGTGTGTTTTTGGCACCTTTGTCAAAGATGAAATAGCTCAATGTACCTGGGTTTGTTTCTGCATCTTTTAGTCTGATCCATTGATCAAGATGTCTCTTTTTTTGTGCCAGTACCATTCTATTTTTATCCCTGTAGCTTTGTAATGTAACTTGAAGCCTGGGCTTGTGCTGCGTCCTGCTTTGTTCTTGTTGCCCAGTATTTCTTTTGCTTTTCTAGGTTTCTTCTGGTTTCGTATACATTGTAGGATTGATTTTTTTTAGTTCTATGAGGAATGCTGTTGGTATTTTAATTGAGATTGCTATCTTTCTATCTATCTATCTTTCTATCTATCTATCTATCTATCTATCTATCTATCTGTCTATCTATCTATCTATATCTTTGGGTAGTATGGTTATTTTAGCAGAATTAGTCTGCCTATCCAGGAGCAGTTTAAAAAATGAACACATAAAATTCAGTAGCTTTCCTGTGCACCAATAATGAACCTATAAAGAAAGAAATTAGCAAAACAATGCCATTCACAATAGCTTCAAGAAAAAAGTAAATACTTCAGAGTTATCCCAACCCAGGAAATAAAATATCTCCATAACAAAAACTATAGCATTCTGATAAAGGAAATTGAAGAGAACATCAGAAAATGGGAAAGTTGTACTCTTTCTAAAGCCAGCTTGCTTGTATTTGTTTCTATGCAGTGGAAACACAATGTCAGGCAAATGAGTAGTGTAACTATAGTCCCAGAGAGATTGGCATGGCTGAGGCAGTTCCAATAATACACGGAATCATATAGTCTATGACAGTAGTTATTCAATGTTAGAAGGGATCTGAGAAGTCATCAGCCTAAATCCTGTACCACTCCACTCTGTATGTCCCAATAAGTAATCGTTTGGAAACCCAAGGCAAGTGATACTGAAATAATTTTTCCCAAATCTTATTGGCACAATAATAAACTAACACTTGTCCAGGTCTCTTGATCAGTGTCACTTCCCAGGGCTTTCCTGTGGCATCTCAGTGAAGAATGAGTTTGAAATGCTGTCACTCACTGAAGTTCCAATGCTTTTGAAGGTGAAGGATACTGAAGGATTATTAGAGACAGGACAGGTTTGCCTTGTGGAGTGGGTCTCATCCTGCTCTTGGGAGAAGACAAGTAAACCCTCTAGATTAGGCACATCTAACACTTTTTGCTAATTACGTGTGTAGAATACGATGACCAGAATGATTTGGTGATCTCTAGCCTATGTTAGCTACATGCACGTTGCAAATACATTTCATTCCAGTTGGCTGTGATAAGTAAGGTTCATTGTTCTTCATCCTAAAGTAGATGTAATACCTGGCTTTGCATGGTATAACCAGCTACTATGTGTAGCATTATAGAGATCCCAATTATTTGGCTTTAGAAAGCTGGTTTGAAATATAGAAGTAACCATTTGAAGCCGTACACAAGAAGAGGGAACAGACTGTACTTTTTTTGAAAGACATTTCTGAAACAGTGATTCCAGTGATTTTTAGATAGAAGATGCTAAAGTCAAAATAAATAAGGACAAATTATTCTGAAACACATCCTTTTAAAATATCATAGACTCATACTGTTTAGAAGAAATGTGATGTAAGTCAAATGTGTAATTTAAATTTTTCTAGTAGCATAGAAAAATGTATAGATATGAGTGAGACTAATTTTAATCATTTCATTTAACTTACCATACCTCAAATATTTTAACATCCAATCAGTATTAAAAATTACTTTGTATTACATCTGTAAAATTCTGTGTGCATTTTAAACAATGTGTCTCAGTTCTGAGTAGCCACATTTCTGTTGTTCAGCATCCACATGTGACTAGTGGCTATCATATTGGACAGGGAAGCTATAGACTAAAGGTCATGCTTCTAAATTGCTAGTGAGTTATTCTTTTTTTTTTTCCGTGCCGGGGATCAAACTCAGAACCTTGCGCTTGCGAGGCAGGTGGCAGAACCATTGAGCTAAATCTCCGGCCCACTGGTGAGTTATTCCTAATCTGTTGGAGCCATTTCCAACTAGAGAGAAATGTTAAAATTTTGTTCCATGAAGAAGCTTTTTAACTCCCAGAAAGGGGAAAAACATGTTTGGATTTGATCGATATATTTGCCCACAGCATTGTTGGTGTGAGTGGATTTTTTCCATTGGATACTTAATGTAGTTTTGAACCCATAGTGGACTCACTAAACAGCCTTCTTCTAGAAATGCTAATGTGCTAATCTTGGGTCTGTGCAAATATAGGTAAGGATGTAAAGAATTAAACTGAGTGACCTGTCTATAGCGATGCTTCTCAATAGAAGAAGTGGGGTTCCTGGAGTCAAGTAGTGAAGCTGGAAAAAGAAGCCTTAGTGCATCCAGGAAGAAGCTGAAGAGAAGCAAGGTCAGAGGTGGAGTTGGGAGGAGAGGCAGCTCCATGAAAGGTCACAGTAAAGCAATACAGAGCTTTCTATAAGTAGAAAGCATTCAGAAGCTTTAAGGAGGGTTGTTGACTCTGGTGGACAAGAAGAATTAATTAAAACCTGTCATTGGTGGTTTATTTCAGTAATAAGAGCCTGAATAGATATGCCTGTGTTTTATCTGAGCTTCCATAGAAAGTAGTAGGTCACAAGCTGAGGATTTAGCTCAGCGGTGCCCTGCCTGCCTTGCAAGCACAAGGTCCTGAGTTCGATCCCTGTGGTGGGGTGGGGGGGTGGGGGATTAGTAGGACATAATAACAATAGAAAACCCTCTTTATGACTTGGAGAGTAGTATTATAGTCTCTAGTCAAGTCATAAGTACAAAGAGGAGAAAGGGAGAAAGTTGGAAAGAAACGTGGGGACAACCTTTTCTGGACTTGTTTTTTCTAAGGCCCCAAGGAAAAGCAGTAGAACAGGACTAACACAGCTTCTGTCTCTTAATGTCTTATTCTAGGGCTTTTCCTGTCACATCTTGGTGTTCCTCAGAGCTCTGAGGAGATGGTCTAGTCTCCTCTATTTGCAGAATGGAATCTTGGATTGATTATTACCCAGTCTTTCTAGGTATATTATAGAACTTCTTTTACCCTCTGTGACACTCTTAATATCTGATGGTCTAGTGAGTAAAACACTGTCATGGAGAGTAGTAATTCTCAGAAAGTATATTGGCAGTGACATCGATCAACTGGAAATCTATGTTGCTGAGCAGTGTAAAATGGTATAACTATTTAGAAAAGTTTTGCACTGTCTTGTAAAATCTAATAGACATTTGTGATCCAGCTATCTTATCCCAATGTGTTTCCTGTCCCAAAAAACATCTACAAGAAGATACATAATAGATTTTTCATAACCCCCAAAGAACCAAGTGTCCATCTATAAGAGAATACACCCATAAACTGAAGTATATTTACACAATGAAATCCATCCATTCAATAATATTTTTCTTAGTGAAAGAAGCATAACACAAAATGTGCATGTGACATAACTAGTTTTATCAGGTTTTTATAAAAAATAAAAAGAACTAATTTATGAAAAAATTACTGTAGTGACTATGGAATCTGAGGGAATTGACTGGGAAATGGGCATGAAGATAATTTTTATGGTGATAAGTATGTTTTATACCTTGATGGGATTTGGACTAATGCAGAGTGTGAGTTTTTTAAAGACTCATAAAATGGCATACGTAAGATTTGTGTATTTCATTATATGTAAAAGTTACCATAAAAGAAAATGAAGAAAATAAAAAACAGTATTGAACTGTAATACTAAACACTTTATTTTGAAATGCATCAAAAAATAAGAACTAATTGTTGCCAGGATATAGTGAAGTAAATGCAACAAATGTTAACACTTGTAGCAGGGAGGGAGTTGTATAATTTTTTCATCTTTTATGGATTTTGAAAGTGTTAAAAGTCTTTGGAGGACATGAAATTATTTGCAAATTCTGATACTTTAGTAGGAATAAATTACTTTAGAGTCTTACTCTATACCATGGATAAAAATTCAAAATTGTTCACAAACCTAAAAGCTGAAAATATATAACTTACAGAAGAAAAGAAAAAGGGAAAATATACTCATTACCTTGGGCTTAACAGGACTTTTATATGTACACTAAAAGTATGCTTAGAGAAGAAAAAAATGAATAAATCAACTAAGTGAAACTTAAGACTTTCCCTTTCAAACAAAACCCTTTTTTTAAAAAGGTAACAGGCTTGGAGAAAATATTTACAAATTGAATATTTGATTAAGGACTTGTACCCAAAATATATGAAGCAACTCACACCTCAGAAATGAAGCAACTGAATTCCATAGTTACTTCACTGAAGAACATATGAAAATATGCTCGATGTCCTTGGTCTTTAGGGAAAATCATAGTCTACTTCTCACCCACTAAGATAGTTATAATTAAAAAGACAGAGCAGGTGTTGGTGAAGGTGTGAAGAATCTGTAACCCACATACGTAATTGGTAGGAAGTAAAATTGCGCAGTTACTTTGGGAAGTAGTGTGTAGGTTTTCCAAAAAGTTAAATATAAAATTGCCAGGTAACCCTGCAAGACCATGCCTGTGATGTTATGCAAGGGAACAACATGAGGCTACACAGACTTGAAAGTGAATGTTCAGGATGTCATTATGCTCTTTTGCAAAAAATGGAATTGCTGCAAATTTCCACCAGTTGATGAGTGGCTAAATGAAATGTGGTCTATTCATACAATAGAATATTATTCAACAATAACAAAGAAGAAACTACAAATACATGTTCTGACCTGGTGGAATATCAGAAACATTTTGCTGAGTGAAGCAGGCCAGATAACAAAAGACTCTATTGTAATTTTTTCATTTTATGAAATATCTGGAAAATACAAATCTATAGAATTAGAAAGTAGGTAAATAGTTGCCTGGAAGAGGAAAGGGTTTGACTACAAATGAACAAGAAGAAGGGCCATTGAAGTGATGGAAATGTTCCCAAACTGGAGTGGTAATGGTTGTATAATTCTGTAAGTTTGTTACAAACCTTGAATTGTAAACTAAAAACAGGTAAATGTTATGGTACATTAATATCTTAAAACTGTTAAAAACAGCATGTGAAACTGATGGAGCTCAAAGTTGGAGTCACTCTAAAATGATATAGTTTTCTGGCTAAGAGAATCAAACTTAGTGTATGAGTGCCTTCACCCTTACTCTGTGACTACTCGAAGTTACTTAACTTCTCTGTGATTTATTTTACTCTTCTATACAATAGCAGTAATAGAGTGTACCTCATACTAATGCTAAGAAAATAGAGTGAGATAAACAGTACTTAGAACAGCACTTAACACATCAAGAGCTTAATAAATGTCAACCCTTATTACTATGATAATGATGATGAAGGAGGATTGCTGTAATTTCATCATTTCCTTTTGGCTCCAAGTTCTTAACCCTTGAATAAATGCATTTTTTCCTCAGATTTGATACTGGCTATGTAGATGTCATTGCTTAAAGGATGCAGAATGGTATGCTTTTCTCATTCCGTAACTGCCTTCTAATGTTATTCTATACCCCTCTTTGCCATCATGCCTTTATTTCATCTCACCAGACTTTGAAAAACCTGTGTCTAGCAGCCTCCTATCCCTTTGCACAGCTGCAGTTTCCTGTGATATTGCTCAGCCTGGCTACAATCATGAATAAAAGAGAAGTCCAAAGTTGCTAATTGAGAGTCTGAGTTCTTCACCTACAGAATAAGTCATGTGGATTTTATTTAATATGCTTTTTTCTGATAACTTAGATATTGATATGCTTGTGTTTCTAGATTTTTCTAGTATAATTTTGGGTTGATATAAAGGGAGAGAAAATCCCTAGCTAAGAAATATAGCAGGATATTGTTAAAAGATTTGGGGAGGTGGGTAGGTATTGGGAAAGGGTTAAGAATGAAGTTTGTTTACAAAAGTTATAAGACTGCTAGGCACATAAACTGAATAGACTGAATTTAAGATTATTTGAAAATAAAAAGCAATTACATTACTTTTCAGTAACACTAACAATGTGAACTAGCTGTTAACCAAGTGTTTTCATGAAGGGGTCCTGCTGAGACTTCTTTTAATTTGGCAATTAGAAGTATCATTTATATGCAAATCAAGAATGTGGGGAAGTCCTTAAAACTGGTCCACCTTCTACCCTCAATTAGGGTCAGTGTCCTGTTAATCTTACTAATTGAGAGAGCAAATATTTTCTTAATATACAATGGGAAGATAATATTACAGCCAACTCAAAAAGGATAATTCCAGATTCAAAATTGAAAAACTAAATCAGTAAATCTCAATACTGTATCAAAAATAATAGTCTTTTCTATACCCATTATCACCTCTGAGTTTTCTGAATATCTTTAAAATATTCTTTTAGCTGTTAATTTCATAAATTTAAAAATTACTTTAAAGTTGGAAATTAAAGTAATCTACTCCAGTTTTTTCATTTTCCAGATAAAGAACTAAGGAAAGAATGCCATCACTTTGCACAAGGTCAGAGTTCTTGTGGAAGTTGCACTGGACTGGAACACTGTTTTCTCTCCACTACATTGTTCTGAGTTCTATTTCTGTTTATGCCACGATCATTTGCATTCTGTCTTTCAGCTCTACAAGTAATAAATTCCTGTAAAGAGCCAACTTGCTGCCTATGGTGCAGCTTTAATCAGTCATCTTTAGTTTTGCCCATCTTTGTCAGTCATCATCTAACTTGGTGCTGAGCTTTTAGAGCATCCCCAGTAGGAAGCCATGTGAGACAGTCCTACTTAGATAATATGATTTGAGTGGCAAGTCAAAGTTGCCTTTGCTCCTTATAGCTCTCTTAAGCCTTCCATGGGATCACTTCCCCTCCCACTGGCTTTTGGTTCCCTCCTGCTATAGTAGGCATGCCTTTAGGTCAAGGTGTACATGACTGCCAAACCCAAGCAAGGAAAACAGGTCAAGGTGGCACCGACCTATTTTGGAAGGAGCAGTTAACTCTCAGCTAGAACGAAATGTTGCCAGTGTTGCCAGGTCTCTTTTATTTTTGAAAAGTAAATAAGGTTTTAGGTTTTAGGTTTCCAGGTTTTAGGGAAAATCTCACAATTAGTGTATGTGAGAGATAATTCTGATTTTTTAAAACTCTAAGTAGTTCAGAAACTTTATTAATAGAGCCCGTGTACCTATGGGTTTGACTTCTACTTTAAGATGGTTCATTATTGCATTCCATATACATACTGAGAATTGAGCTCTTACTGTTTTCACCACTATGATGCATCCTTTTATTTTGCAGCTAGTGAAAAGCCAATGAAAAACAGCTGTGTAGGTGTGTTTAGCCCAGTGCAGTGAACTGTTCTGGGTCACTTTGCTCTCTAAGGTCAGAGATACTGGAAGATTATCTGACTCTTCCTTCTTTCCTTCCAGCCTCCTTTAAGATCAGCTCTACCCCAAACTACAGCATGGCTGTAACCTTTACCCCTCATCTTGGTGCCCATGTGCCCTGGATTTACCAATGAACTTCTGCCCTGCTATGTAGATCAGTCTTTGCCCCTCTTCTTTCCTTATCCCAGCACCCAATCTGTGAGGGAGCTCTGCTGCTGGCTTTCTAATCTGTGAGGCCCCTCTTCTCTCACCACTTGGTTTACCCCAGCCCTGTCATCTCTCCCCACAGAGGGTACACTGCTCCTCTCATCTTTAATGATCCCCCTGTCCTAATTCATCCTCACACTACTACCACCCTGATCTCTCTAAAATACACGGTATCATAGATAATTTTGTAAAGCAATTTAGGAGTGGTTTGCTATGGGTGATAAAGTTTATGTTCACTAACGTTGCCTTTCTTTTGTTGAGATTTACTAAAATATTTGTGAACCTAGATCAAGAAGTAAAAATAGAATAATTTAGTTATCAGTGTAGTTGTAATTCTTAGATGATGCAGCAGTTCTAAGAAATGATGCTTTGATTGTGAGATCAGGAGATTCATGTACTTGCTGACTTGGAGATTTCATATTTGATGCAGACTTAATGCACAGAATGACCTTTTTTCCTTCTACATTTCACCCAGACAGTCTTGTCTTGTAGCAATTGTAACTCAGGTCAAGGGATGCCATCAAGCCCCGAACTCCATGTGCTAGGATCCTGTGAACTGAGACAAGTTTGTTTCAGTAAGGTGTCATTTCCTCATACTTAGAGTGTGGGCACCACTGCTTTCTTTGTAGAGAAAAATGTTTTATAAATTACTCCTAGTGTCAAAGGTTAAAAACATAGACTGGAGAGTTCCACAAGTTGACAGAAATCCGGGTACTGCCACTGCCATCGGTGTAATCCTGGGAAGTGGAGATGATACTGTTTGCCCAAAGCTTAGCACAATGACTGGCACATGAATCCACAGGAGAGGAGCTGTGGCTGCTGCTGGGGATGTTGGGGTTTTACCTTTCACTGTCTCCTTTATCTTCAGTGAAACTGTGTTAACAAAAGCTAATGTGAATTGAGCACTTTTTCAAGCGCTGTGATGAGCATGAATTAAACCACTTAACCTTACCGACAACATTATGCTGTAGGTATTTAGAAGAGGCATTTATTGTTTTCACTTTACAGATGAGAAGACTGAATTTGACAAATGTTAAGTATCTTGTCCAAAATCACATGTAGCTTGAGAGAACTCAGATACGCACAAACAAGGCTGCCACCAAATCTTTCCTAACCACTAAATTATGCTGCCTCAGAGATGTGAAAAGAAGAGATGTGTAGAAGATGGGTCAGCTCAGAAGCTGATGAAGGGAAAGGAAGGCCATGGCAGGCAATTTGAAATTTGAATCTGAAATACAGAGCCTTGCATTTCAAAAGAGCGACCATTGCTACCGCTGGCTGCTTCTGCTGTGCTGAGCATCTCCCTGTGAAAGGGGAGGGTTCCTCAGGGTTGTAGACCTTTATTTAGGGTCTTCTTATTCAGCCTGGCCAGGGATGAGAAGAATGAATCCTACGATGACTGGAAAAGACTGAATTTATCAGAAAAATGATTTAGTAATTATGAATCTAGAAACTGTAACTGACAAAGAGATTATATTTTTCCTTTGTTCTTGGATCCTTTATTTATATCCCACTGACTTCCAAAATGATGACTTGCAGCAGGTTATAACAAAAGAACACACAAACAATAGAAATGTTCAGAGAAGGGTAAAAGGTCAAGAGACTGGGTATTTGAGCTATTCATTTAGCACATTATTTTCCCAGCTGGGAAATCTACTGCAAAACTGAACTGAGATCAGAAGGGTGCTTCATAAATATATAGGTTAATTCTAGCAATATATTTGAAGTGCTTAGGTAGCAAACCTCTCTGTATTTCACTATAATGGCTCAGGTTAATTTGTCATCTTTTTTTCCCCTCCTCTTAAAGCATTGCTGAGACTTTAAGATTCTCATTGTGAATTAATTTGGGATTTGGCATAATAACATTAATCATGCTAAAAGAATTCATTTGACAGTAATGCAGTATAATTAGTGATGTACTAAATCCATTGAGATCTACCAATAATTATAGAATAGTTATTTTAAAACCTTATATAGGCACTCCTTTTTTCCTTTTCATTTTTTTCCCTTTTCTATTTTGAAGCTGAAGCATGTAGAGGCAAAGTTTCAGCTCTGACAATTTGCTTTTTGAGACGTTGGGCAAAGGTATCAAGAGTAAACCTCAGAAAACTTAGCTCTAACCTTAGAGGCCCTTTGCTTTCGGCAAAGTAAAGAAATGTCTTAAAGAGAACTATTTAATGCTGAGGACAGCTGGGCAAATCATGTGGAATTATTGAGAAGGCTTGAGAAAATAAATGGGATGGAGCAAATGCAGAGTTTAACAGCTTATAAAGCTTAAAGACTGGTAGATCGTGAGGGAATGCCTAGAAATTCTTATTTCTGAATTGTAATGAATGTTTAACCTCTCTTAAAAAGCACTAGCAGTGCATTTGGAGTGGGAGGAGGTGAGGAAGGTGGTTTCTGTGGTTGCTGATTTTTAGATGTTTCAACAGAATAAGATTTTAGAAATTAAGAGCTAGATTGTATCATTTTACGTGATAAAATCTAGGGCCCTCATTTGTGGCCACATGGATAGAACTAGAAAACATCATGCTAAGTGAAATAAGCCAGATGCAGAAAAACAAATACTGCATGATCTCACTCATATGTGGAATCTAAGCGAGTTGATCTCATGGAAGTTGAGAATAGAATAGTGGTTACCAAAGGCTGAGGAGGGGAGAAGGGAGGGGAGAATGAGGAGAAACTGGCCAACCAGCGCAAAGTTACTTTTAGATAGGAGTAAATTCTGACCTGATGTCCTATTGCAGAGTAGAGTGGCTATAATTAACAATAATGTCTAGTATATTTCAAAATAGTAGAAGGACTTTGAATGATGTTCTTAGCACAAAGAAATGTAAACATTTGTGGTGATGGTTATGGTAATTGCCCTGATTTGATCATTATACTATGTATACATGTGTTGAAACATCACATTGTACTCCTAAATACGTGTAATTTCTATATGCCAGCCATAAATAAAATGATTAAAGGAAAGCTGAAGCCCTTTGAGGTTGTATAGCACAGTCAAGGATGCAATCTGGTGACTCTAGATCTCAGACAGATCTAGACTGCAAGTGTCTATACTTCAAAATCCAGTCTTCCAGACATAAGCTTTCCATTTGAGTCAGAGGTTTGAAGCAGCTCTTGATAGGAGTCCCTAGAGAGAAATAAGCTCCAATGTCCTAATGTATCCTTTTTATTTAGAATGGTAATAACCATCTATCATCTTTGAGAAAAATAGCCATTTAATAAAATTCTGTATTTTTTGACTCAACTGAGGAAGCATGATTTAAAAATCCTTACATTCTGGAACAGGAAAATCCAAGAACTTTCTGCAATGATGGAAATGTTCTTTATCTATGATGTCCAGTATGGTAGCCACTGGCCAGATATGGCTGTTTAGAAACATAAGAAGTGTGACTGAGGAAGTTAATTTTAAATTTAACTTTTACTATTTTAATTAATCTTAATTGAAAGAGATACCATATTGGACAGCACAACTCTGTAAATATTTTAACTGAGTCAATGTCATAGTGTTGCATTTGGATATACTCGAGGGTTGTAGTCCCAATCCTATATTTTTGGAGGAGTATATCATGAGCTGTAGGACCTGGGTCTTTAGAACCTAGAACCCAGCTGCACCAGCATGTGTGAATTCAGGCAAAGCTATTCTTGCAGAATAATAATTATTATTCTCTGTGGTTATAGTTGAGGATAGAGTAAAGAATAGTAAAGGAGTTAATAGATGGGAACTGCTTAGGACAGTGTCTGGCGTGTACAGAATGCTGAGTATGTGGTTGTTTATTGCATATAATGGCACCTTTTATCACCTGTTCCTGGACTGACTATTGCTTCTTTCTCTTCACCGAAACTCCTTTTGGCACAAATGAGAACACAGTGCAGAGTTTTAATTTTAGTTTTCACTTTTGATTTTCCGTGTCATCTCATATGGATTAAGTAGTTGTAATAAAACAAAAATTCCACCCTACAACCTTAAATTCTATTTGGCATGCCCATGGCACTGTTATTTACTTAAAGAAAGAACATGTCATTCTGCCTTTCAATTTTAAGTTGTTTTTAATTTTAAAATATCAGTAACTGTATAAAAATACAGAAAATATGACAAACTTTATTTACTACAATTACATTTAGAGTTTGTTAATACTTTTCATATTTGTTTTAGACAACTTGTTATGGTATACAGATTTGAAAACCCCTTCCACTCTGCAATGTGGCTATCAATAAAGAGATTTGTCCTTGCATTTTCATATTCAAAATTTTTAATAGCTCACTCTCACCTACAAAGTAAATTTCACACTAAAATAGTGCATTCTGAGCATTCTCCAATCTCATCCTGATTTTCCTTTATCAACATTTCCATCTGTAGGCTTGTCTATCAAGTAGCC
This sequence comes from Heterocephalus glaber, assembly GCF_000247695.1. Next base: position 2,833,124 of record NW_004624788.1, read on the forward strand.
TGTGTTTACTAACACGTTAATTGTTTGGGATTTACAGTGGTTTATCCCTTGAAGTTGATGTCCCTTACCTTTAAGAACATACACAGAATTTAATGTAGCAAGCTGCTCACAGTAGGTGATCTGAGAAAACTTCTTTGCAAAGTGAATTTATAGTCGGACAATTCATAAGCTTTTGACAGTTGCAGAAAATGAGGTTGTTCAAATATTTTTAAAGTCTCATTTTCTCTATCTACTTTGATTGGTAAGATCCTAATAATGTTGAGTCTTGTTTGAGAAAAGATAATTAAGCAAAACAGTAATATATTTATATAAGAAAAATAAAGAGGAAAAGAGGGTAATAGGGAGATTGAGAAAGATTACATTAGAAGATAAGTGAAATTGAAGCCCACTTTTGGAGTATAAGGTACTGCATATGGTGAGAATCAAATTATACTTGTATTTTGTCTGGAAGCTATTCTCAACAACTTGATAAATTCTGTGGTACTTTGCATACAAATGTAATGTATTTTCCCCTCACATACAGATTCAACTGGAGAGAGATTATTGATCCACAAATATATCTGAATTGAGAAATAGAACTGTTCTTTGTGAGTAATGCTAAAATATCCTTGGAGATGTAGGCATATCACCAGGATTTGATAACTTATGATACAGCTGTTAATCTCAGGAATGAATCAAAGGTGGCCTCAAGTAATTTGGCCTTATTGCAACAATGTGGGTGCCAAAGAACGAGATAGGAATTGATGGCTGTATTTTGTAGTTATAGTGAAGAGTTTCAATTTGGATATACTGTATGGAGATGACAACAGGACAAGTATATGTAAACGTATACCATGTGCTTTAAAACCAAAGCTGCTAGGAGCTATATTCTAGGCTGGTGAAAAGCAAACTATCCCATGCAAATAGTTGTATTGCCACATCAGGATAAACTAACCAAGTGAGATTTAATGTGATACTACTAGCACTAGCTTGTTCTCAAACCAGATATGCTTGACATAAGAAATTAAGAGGCCAGTGGGCCAGGGATTTAGCTCAGTGGCACTGCTCCTGCCTCGCAAGGGCAAGGTCCTGAGTTTGATCCCCAGTACCAAAAAAAAAGAAGGCCAGCTTGAATGTTTTCTTGCCATAACTCAGCTTAATTTCCAGACAGAAGCCACTGAGGGTTGATTCCATTAGTTCCTAAAACACACACATGATTCTTTAAAGAGGAAGAAGAATAGATTCCTGCCATCTTCCTCTAGTTACTACCTCAGCCCCAGCAGGGTACCTTGATCCAGCAATGCTCTTACCCAAAGCTTCTTTATCCTCAAATTATATTTTCTTGCAGAATTATTTTTTGTCCTTTCAGGGTCACATTAGATATTTTATCTAATACATATTTAACTGGATTCTTGGATTTTTGTTAAAAATAGTAAATAAAATCTAGAAATATCCACGAAGGAGTTTAGTTATCATAAAATCTATTTATCATTATACAGAAATGACTTGATGTGCTCTGAGTCTCTCAGTTCTGAGTTTTTCAGTAAGTTTATACTGCATTATCCCTAAATTGATGACTTTTTAAAGACTTTCAAATAATAGACTTATTTTTATATGGCAGTCCTTCATCTCATGTGGTTTCCACACAGCAATGGAATGCAGTTGTTCTAATCTTTTTCTTCATTTAGAGGAGTATTAAATTTAAAAGCTGTATGTGACATCTGCTTATTTATCAGATTTTAGGTGTTTGAGTGTCTGCAATCATTCTGATAAGAGCTGAAGATATATGATCCAGAGTCTAGAAACATGCAAAAGAAACTGTAGCTTTCAAAGATTGTGTAGCCAAGATCTGTTCATACCCTGAACACATACCAACAAATACTGTTATCCACAATCGGTTATATAAAGGTGTAGACTCACCAGTCTCTTTTATCCTTCAGCATATTAATCTGGTTAAAGTGAATCTTTAAAAAATATTTCACTTAGGCTAATAGTGGTATGCGGGGAAATGATCAGTGTGAGTACATGCTATATACATTTCACATGTTTTCAATAAGCACTAATGCCAGATAGCAGAGAGTAAGATTTACTGTACCATGCAGCAAAAGTGACAAACACATGGGATAGCTGTGTTTCTTGTAATGTAGGTGTGGTCCCAAACAAAATCCTCACTATCTTTGTGTAAAATGATTGCTGTATTGCTGGATCTAATAGGAAAAGGAAAGACCAAAGCCCATTATAATTTTTTTCAGTGGAAACATTGCTTTTATTTAGTGTCTCTATTTAATTTTTTCAAAGTATAACATTTTATTGACGTGGTGAATAGGATGAATAATAGGATGCTTTCTTTTTAACAAAATTAAATTTATAATAGTGTCCTACATTGTTCCTCATTCAAAAAAATCATGTGGCCAGGGATTTAGCTTGGTGGTTCCACCACCTGCCTCACAAGCACAAGGTCCCGAGTTCAATCCCTGGTACCAAAAAAAAAAATCAAATGGATAGTGTATAGAAACATTTTTAAATATCCTTACTATTGAAAACCATATGTTTAAATGAATAATTCTATTGTATAACATAATTTACTTTGTAATAAATATTACATTTTGATATTTTCAAATAAATAGGATTAGAGACTACTTATAAAAATGACAGTAAGCTACAAGTTCAATGCATACTTTATTTAAATGGACAGTATATTTTGAGAAAAGTTCATGTGAAATATGATTCACCATCTTATAATGAGAAGGAAAAAATAATCAATTGGCAATTTAAAGTATTTTGAGCAGAATATTGTAAGTCAAAGGTAAAGTTTATTGAGAGTAGCTAGGCAGTTTGCAAAAGCAGAGTTCACCTCATGATAAAATTGAGGTCTAAGTGGGTTTATGCCATTGCAAGTCAGCAGGTAAGTAGTCAATATCAGTTGTCAGTATTTCCATTGCTCATGCAGTGTCATAAATTTTAAAAGCTAATTAATCCTTTAAAAAGTAGCCTTGGTCTAAATGGACTCAATTTGAAAGATCAAAAATCTTTTGTACAAAAGTATGCTTCATCTATTATGTACCAAAGGTGCAATCCATACTGATAGCAAAGTATAAACCATTCATGAAGTAAGTACACCATAAGTGCAAATGGTGTATGACAGATGATCTCTAACTCCTGAAATGTTTTGTACTAAAAGAATCTTTTTTCAATTTTAAAGTATGTTCCTTTCAGTTAAGCGTCTGTTTTTCTCTCTCTGTAGTCTTAATCATTTATAATTTAGACTCAGTCTCTGAAAGTTCTTATTTTGTGGTTGTGTTTTTTCAGCTCTGTTTCTTTCTCAGCAAAAATTTTCATCTCACTGCCTGCTTATGCTTTTTTAGGTCTTTTGGACAGTCAAGTAAGGGCTATAATATTCCTTCACAGACAAATACTTGTGGTTAATTCACATTCTCAGCCCCCAAATACTTACTCATATTCCCTTCAATTATAGGAAAATTTTTCCTTTCATTTAGATGTTTTCTTGTTTGTTAGACCATATATAGTGATTCTAAATAATATGGTTTAACAAATCATTGTTAGTTTTCATTAGTAATTTCTGAAACCTGGATTGATTTAAGAAACCAAGTATATATTTAGATACAGCAAACCTTGAAATGAAGAAGAAAGTATTTTAGTACTCAGACATGATTACTATTCATATTTGATCATGGTTTCTCCAAGCCTTTGTTTTATATATTGAAATGCCTATTTTGTTTAGAAAATAAACATTAAAGAACACGAGGCAAAAGCAATGATAGTAATACTTTCCCTAATCTTACCCTGCCAAATTTCCATCATTGGATATAAGATATTTAACTTAATCAAATACATTTATAATAAAAACATATTTAAAAATATTTCAAAATCAAATGGAATAAGAAAAACAGGCTCCTAATGGAATCTCCTAGGAGATGAACCCAAGTACTAGCCTTACTTAATATTTTAATAAATGATTTGGAAGTTAGAGTACATAGTGAAATCTCTGCGTTTGCACATTATGCTAGCTATTCTTAAGGATAAATTATAGGAAGATCTCACTATGCTCTGAGAGTAAGCAGAAAAGTGACCAATGATCTTTAATAAAGATGCATTTTAGGGGGGAAAATGTCCTGAGATTGTAGTTATAATGTGATGGTTTTGGAACTATCATTTATAAAAGAGCAAAGAAGAGTGAGTGAGTGGTTTTATTCTGCTACAAGAAAATATGAGTTTAGGCAAAGAAAAAAAAAAGCCAACACACACTGGCCACTATTCATTCATTCCACAAATAATTGTGAATCTCCTCACATAATCGTAAACACAATGCTAGATTCTGAGGTTGCAGGGTTTAAAAGAAAAACAGAAGCTAAACTCTTACTATTTTCTCCTTTTCATTCCACCTTTAAAACCTGTTCCTTTGCACATTTTAGAGGGGATAGCTTCCAGGGCCCTCCCTGATGCCAACAGCTACATTGTATACAGCCTATTCATGATACTGGATAGTACTGGTGCATGGGCCAATACTGCTTGGGATGAATTCCTGAAATTTGTTCTGTGGAAAGTGATTCCTTATAATTATGAAGAACAATGTGTGTATTTCCTTGTACCTATTTTAATATTCTTCTGTTAAGTCTTTATCCCCACTTCTGATTGTTAAATGATAATTTGGTATACAGTATGATAGTTCAGTAAGTGAAAAGTTTAGATATATTTCAGAGGGTTAGTGATCGCATTCTGGAATTTGATATAGACTATTTTAATTTGAATAAAAAAATAAGAGTGAATTTTTTTTATTGATCATGCTATCAAAGAACATTCTAGCACACTAAAAATGGAAACAAATCTATTAAACAGAATGAGTGACAAGAGCAAGCATAAAGTAAAATTAACACAACAGCTGTCTGAATTGAGGTGGAATGCAGATAGCTCTCCTTTGAGGGCTGTGTTGGAGGAGTCTTAACCTTTTATGATCCTGAAATGGGATGCACCAGGGGCATAAGCTTTATTACCATTACCTTTGTTTCTGTGAGTGGTACTGCAAATGCAAAATATGGTTGTACCTAGCATCATAAAATTTTCCATGCTATTCCCCAAACAAAAGTAATTTTAATTCACAATCGATAAAGAAAACCAATGAAAGCCATTCAGCAGAGCTTGAATGTTGCTCTGCTGTAAATTCTGTCATGGATCCTTGTTGATCCTTTTCAATTTACAGTCTATTCCAAACCTCTGGCACATATTAGGAGTTCAGGTAATACTTGGTTATATATCAAACACATGGATAGCACCTATGATATATCAAACACCGTTCCAGGTAGTTTCATATAATAACTAATCCTTCTAGTAACCCTGTAAGACATCTACACCTACTTATAAAGACATAGAAGCTTAAATACTGAGAAGTTAAACTGCTTAAGATCAGTTTATAAATAGAGGAGCCTAGGGTTCAAATCCAGGCAGTTGGGCTCCAGGTCTAATCTTTCAACTACTCTGCTATTCCTTCTTCAATTGAATAGAATCTAGGGAAGGCCATATTGATTCCATCCACTCTTGCCACATATATTTTTAACTCTATACTTGATTATTTCTCTCTGGTGTCTGAAATTTCCTAATACTTTTTCTTATTTGATCCTGCTTATTTCTTTTTTTTTACCTATTTCTCTGCATTTCACTCTTAGTGAGGATACTAGATGTATAAAATAACCCCAGTACCTTGAATAAACTGTTTTATAGCTTAGTGATCTTAACTTCCCTTTGCCTAAGTCCATTTTTATGTTGGCCAAATACTATGGGCCCATCAAGACTGGGCTAAGTGTCCCCTGTTCTAGAAAGTCTGTAGGGTGTTGTCTCAGGAGTCCTCTACCCCGTAAGCTGAGTTATGTTCCAAGACCACCAGTGGATTCCAGAAATCATGAATAGTACCAAACCTTATAAGTTATTGCCTTTTCCACCTTTACTAAGCCCTTTCCGTGCATTGCAACTGTAACTTTTGTGATTTGAGGTATGACAAGAGAACCAGCATGAATTTCATATCCTTCTCAATTTTATGAAAAGAGATATGTTCTTGTTGTAGATCTTATCAACCTCATCATGCAGATATTTTTTTCTTAAGTGGAGAACTTTCAACTTTTCACTTAAAGGAAGCACTTGATGTGTTTTTAAAAGAGTACATTAAAATTGATAGCACCACTACTCTTGCTCTTTGGGGCCATTGTTAAGTAAAATAAAGGCCATTTGAATTTAAGCACCAGTGAAACCACAATAGTTGATTTGATAACCAAGAGGGCTACTCAGTGATTAGCAGGTGGATGGCTTGTAGAGCGTGGATATGCTATAGAAAGGATGGTTCTTTGTGTCCTAAGGAAGACTGGGTGGAACTCTGCCAGGTTCCATCATTCATACAAAGTGGTGCACAAAATTACTGCAAATTGTTTATTTGTGAAGTTTTCCATTTAATATTTTCAGACTGTGGTTGGTCTCTGGTAACTAATAAAGACTAACATATATATTCCAGAGTGTAGCAAATTGACATAGAAAAATGATAAGTATAGTCATAAAGGTTTGCTCTGAGCAGGTCCTGTGGGTGTCACATGTGTCTATACAAGTGTCTGTGCCCACATTTTCATACCTAAGGAGTTCCCATGGTCTACAATATGAATGGTACCCTCTCTATTGAGCAGTGCAAACTGGCACAACAGAACAGGACATCCCTGCTAGCAAATAGTAGGAGCTCGGTAAGCCTTTGTAGGATGAGGGTTAGCCACTTACTTGCTTTCACAAGGCCAAAGATTGTCAAATCTGGCTCTAGACTGTTGTTAGTTGTTTGTAGTATGTTGACTATGCATTCAGTTTTTAAAATTTTATATTTCCAAACTAGAAAATTGAAGTGGATTGCAACTGAATATCAAGATATGCATGGGGACCTTTAATTTTAATCATAAATAGAGCCAACTTTGGGAATCTACTTGAAAGAAAGATGTTTTGAACTGTTTATCTAATCCAAGGACCACGTGCTCTGGTGAGAGAAGTAGTAGACCTCCTCGGAATTCGGCTTTCTTATTCAGCATGATTGCATCACTTCCTTGATTTACAGGATGAACAGAAATGAGGGTGGGTGGAAGAACTATCATAAAATTGGACTGGGCCTCTCTCTCATTTTCAGCTATCAGGTGCTAGTTGGGGAGGAGCATTTTTCTAGGAAGAGCATGGGAAAATCTGGCCCTGATGTTACAATAGCCCTCACTTGTGTAGTGACACCTGTCTACTAAAATAAAGTTGTTAATGTGTTATTTCTTATCATTTTGCTGGACGTCAAGTTCCTAGTAGTGACTTTAAAAAGTTCATTAAATGTGCATTTGTAGTTTGTCATAAGTATATGCATATCCATATATTTATACATATGTGTGTATAACTAGATATTTGAGGATTTCTGTTGTTATTTTTCAATAACCTCAAAGTGTTCCACATGTTTGTCCTAGACTAAGTGGTTCACATTCATTTAATTTGATTTAGAATTTAAAAAACAAAAGATTAAGCCAAATATCACTGTATTCAAACAATTTTTCAGAAAAGGTTGTTTGTTAATAGAGAGGTTTTGCTATGTAGCGAGGAAAATGATATTTATCAAACAAGAAATAAACAGTGGTATTAAATCATAATTAATTGTTACTTTAGTTGAGAAAACTGCCATTGATTGATAGCATTTATGGAGGTGCTAATCTCACATTTTTATTTCTTCCCCTACTCAGAAATTAATGATTATAGAAAAAAGGAAGCCCATATAATTTGTTTGCCAATAGAATGTCCTTAATGGAAGAAGGAACTAGTGAATTCATTTAACTGGGCAGGAGAACTCTTCTGTAAAGTTTAAGTAAAATGATTTCAGTTTGTTACATTTCAGTATATATAGCCATAATGTCATTAGTAGGGGAAATAATTTTCTAGGAGAAATAAACGTAACTGAGCAGGAAAAAAAACAAGTTTAGATTTTTTTCTCTGTATAATTCTGTGTTTTGAGAAATCAATGGAAAATATACAAATTCTGTAAAATATTCTTTCAACTAACTGCACCTTTTCAATCTCTTTAACAAGCGTCTCATTGGCTTTGGATTTGAAGAAAAATTCTAATAATGATGGTATTTTACTACAGATTTTCCTTACAGGATTTCATGAAATAGTGTTTGAAAAATGAATCTATTATAAAAATATTTTATATTACTTCCATTGTTTTTCTAAGCCTATTTAAAATTTTCTTTGAAAGTAGTTTTTGAACACTGATGAGGAATTTTTCAAAAAATTGGTTCAAATAAAATTGGGTTTTCAAACTTGTTGGCTTTTTCAGATGACTTCTTTTAGTGACCTCATCTTTTATAGTCTTGTCTTTCAGAAGTTTTGCCTTTTCAAATCATAACTATTCCAGCCAGTAGAGGCAGTATGGTCTGTTGGTTAGAGCAAGTCAGCCCCCCCCCAACATATGTGTCCACATGCAAGGTTTTAAGAGTAGAAATGATGAGTGAACTCAGAGAACAAGCACTCTAGAAAGTCAGTGACCTTATTCTTCATAAAATGGCCAATTTAACAATTGACTTTAAATATAAAGCAAAATATTAATAGCTTTTTCATGACCACTTTTCCCACAATTTCTTTCTTTCATTGTGTGTGTTAGGACATAATGGAATAAATATAACAGCATCAGACAAACTATTAAACAAAAAGTGATAGAATAAAATCAAGTACACACACACACACACACACACACATATATATATATATTGATTTGTATTTCTTAGCATATAGTCTAATAAGATGATAAAAGTCATTCTTAATAATATCCTTGGAACCTTTATCAAACAATGTTCTTGTCTTGTTTTGTTAAGCCGACTTCCCACAGCTTCTCAGTGAAGTTCCCTTTGAAGAGCATGATGATAAATAATGGAGCCTTTTCAATTGTTATTTGCCAAAAGGTATTGTCTGAGTTTTTGTGTTCATCATGACTTGTGACGTTCAGCTGTGTCCCTGGTCCTAGCGAGCCAGAGGAGGGAAATGGCTATGCTATTTTATCATGGCTTTTTGTAAAGTGAAAAATCCAATGCCATGCTTTCTAGTTGTTAGTCTGAAAACTGCTTGCCACCATTTCAGCTGAGGGGTGGAAAAATGACCAGCACATCTCAGGCTGAATCAGTGTAGCCCAGAGATACTCTGGCTGGCAGATCTTTCTGGTAAGAATGCCTCTCTTTAATGTGTTATTTCAGTGACTTTGAAGACTTAAATTGCTGGTGTCTTTCTTAGTTACACATCTGCTGAAGAATTGTAGCATATACAATGAACTTCTGACTTTGCTGAAGTTGGATCTGGACTTGGTCTATAAATTGTATATGAATAAACCAAAGTCTTGTCTCTGCTAATAGAAACGTCTGTCATTTTGTAGTTTCATGCATGAAACTGATAATTTCATACTGCTAATGCTATAGCTGTATTGTCTTTTGGTTGTTTGTATAATCAAAATATAAATATTTTCCTGTCATAAATAATTATATCACTTTTAATGTCAAAAAAGAAAATGCTTGGCTGTATTCCTATAGTGCATTGACCAAATAGCATTTTATTTCCCTGTTTTTTATTGAGGAGTTAGTTGCAGTGGAAACTTTTTTGAGTGAGCTATGATAAAGCATAAAATAGATTTAGAGCCTATGAATGACAACTAAGATTTATCAAGCAGCAAAAAGCAAATTGGTACATTTAAAAGTTAATGGTATTTTGGAATACCAAATTATATTGGGAATATGACAGAAATATTTTGCAATTCCAAAAACTACCCTAAAGAATTGAAGTGTTTAACGAACCACATCATGTGGTATTATAATGTTGGTTTACATTCCTTTTAGACTGTGATTATATTAACTTATGCTTCTCAGAGGTGGATATTTTTTAAAGGTGGTTGTTTATTATTTTTTTCATTTTCTTCATAAAGCTCAGTAATGGGTTGTAGCTGGCTGACTTAATCTATAAGGTATTTTTATACTCAGTTTTAAACAGAAGTCAAATTGCTTTGTTATACTTAGGTACGGAGCTGTGGCATATGCCGTTTTATTTGCATGCATTCTACTCAGAACCAGGAATTTAAAAAGATAGTAATTAATTCCTTACTATTGCTAATATGTGATAGATATGAAGAAAGCAAGCACTTAAAAAAAGAAAAAGACTTCGGCAGTATCCAAAATCCTGATGCTAAATCTATGTGAGCTCTGTTACTTCAGCTCTCAGCCTTATACAGCAGAAGTGAACTTTTAAAAATTGTTAATGTTCTGAAACACTCACACTCCTAATTCTATCCTAAAGATGCAGAATACATACCATATATTAGAGTAAGGACTTAACAGTGGGAGATCAAATCATGGAGTGTTTTCAAGTAGGTCTGGCAGATTAAGAGAATCTTGTTAGGATTCAAAAATTGAGTTCTTTGTTTTCACTTTCCTATGTGATTACTCTAATATGGCATAATCACAACTGGATTGCAACAACATAGTAGGTTGTGGTCTTATTTTTATTACATACCTGTTGGCAGCTTTCTCCAATTTTTCACCGTTTCTACACATTTTTAATCTCTTCTTTTAACCACTGATGAACTGGCACAGAATAGGTAAATTTTGTTTCATGATATGTTAAGAGAATCTATACATTTAAAAATTAATTTGGGGGCATCTAGATGTATTTAGAAACATTGGTGTTTGGAAACATTATAGGTGGTGAAGATATGTGTGT
>NW_004624788.1:2843966-2918066 GCF_000247695.1 Heterocephalus glaber
AAATTTGTTTTAGGGCTGGGGATTTAGCTCAGTGTTTCTGGCAAGGTCCCGAGTTCAATCCCTGGTACCAAAAAAAAAAAAAAGAAATTTGTTTTAATATTAAAAGTTACATATCTCTGTTCATGGTCTATGTGTGTGTAGAGTATGGCATGGATACACACCCTTCATAGATGCACCATAATTTCAAGATGTCTGATGGTGATGGGGCACAGAATTATTCCTGAGATTCTATTATTTTACATATTATAGCCTCAAGTAAAATTTGTCTGTATTTTATGTGTTGAGACATCACATTACACTATAAAATCAAAGTACCCAAAGATTATAATTTGTAACCTAATGTTATTCCGCCTCAAGATACTCAGCTTCAGATGATCTTAGTTAAAAATCAGAGTGGAGTAAAGGATTGAAGTTCAGAAAGGCATTTTTCACATTAGCTTAACCAAGAACTTTAACCAAGGCAGCTAACAGTCAACCCAAATGACTAATTTGATTTTGTACTTCTTTTCCCTTCCTTAATCAGAATTCTGATAGAGGGATTAATTAGCAATAAAGTAACATGGGAAAGAAAATGAGGGCATAGATAATCCATAAACTAGATATAATCATCTCTGCGTAATCAAAAGTTAACTGTCATTAACATGACATTTGCTTTTAAAGCCAAGGAGAAAATTATGATTTTTGACATTAACCTAATCTTTAATTATAGAACAGTACCATTCTTTCCTTGTGTTAGTTCAGATAGCTATAAATTATATTAGTCTAGGGCTTTTGTGTCATTTCCTTTCCTTTTTCATGATTTATATAGTCAGAATACTGACCTATAATTAAGTGTAGTTGAGAATGGTCTCCAGTTAATTAAATGCTTTGGATTGTGTAGAGTGTGCTTTGCCAAAATTCCAAAGAGAAAGGCCATCCCTGGGTTAAATATCTATGAGGAGTCTGGATAAGCCTTCAGTGCTAATCATATATGACTGTTAGCGCTATTATAAGAAATAAAAATGAATCTTTCTTGACTACTGTCTGTGAAAAAGAATGTAAAATTTATCTTTTTTTAATAATTTAAGAATATCATTTCAAAAAATGATTGTCTCATTTGAGGCATGCTGTGGTTTTAACAACTAGTAAAATAGATTTATCATACAGAGACAAAAATTAAAGTCTTATCTTCCTTTCTTTTTGTTCTTTTACCTTTCCTTATAACAAACTTCTGTGCCAGAAGCTACTTGCCCCTCAGTTTGATTCAGTGCATATTTGAGAATTCCCTTCTATGTTTGTTGTAGTAAGCTATAGAAGGGTACCCACAAAACCAACTCTCTTGTCCAAAGAGGCTATCCAGATAGTAAAACCTGCCCTAATTCCAAAGACAAGTTGAGACTATGTCCCACTTCGTCATACTTTTCATCCTTATTCTCTGCTCCTAGCCATGCCTACCCATCCAAATGTACATAATTTCCAGTTGGCATGGAGTCTGTTTCCATTCCAAGATCATAAGACACATCCTGGACCTGGGCAATCTAAGTAAGAGGAGAAAAGAGAGGGAGAGAAGAAGTAAGGGAGTTAATAGGGTGTGAGATAGGAAAGGCCCTCATTCCTCTGGGGCTTTGACTTGGAAATGGAACTCTGGATCAGTGCAGGGCTGCATCTGAACGATTATGCAGGTAAGTGCTCATTGCTGTCAGGTCATTTGTACATAGCAGAGATAACACATATCAGGTGGGCAGAAGGAGATGGGCACACAGATGTTTTATTTGGCATGCAGAGTACTTTCAAAAGTTGTGCCAGTGTTTTAAAAACTGAGAGATTTCAATCTCAGATTGAGATTTCTAGATTTCTTTGAAAAATCTGAAGATTGGCACACAGTATGTGTATTATTGACATTAAACTTGTGTAGAAAAGATACCAAAGGTAGCTGTATTGGTTAATGATTTAGTGATTCAGTGCATGACTACCTGAACCCTGCGTGGACAGGAGTGTGCATCCCTTCCCCTCATGCATGCCCATACACCGTCAATGACATGCTGATGGTGGTGTGAGTTTGAGGGAAAGATGAATAACTTGAGAGGTGATCAGAATTAACCTTGGCTGGTCCAATATGAAGATGAAAGTGAGAAGAGTGACAGTAACCTTCTAGATGTCAAATCATGTGTAATGGACATTTTATAGGTCAAATATTGGCAGCCCCTTATCTACAATTCACTTTCTCCTCTTTAAAAAAACTTGCCATCATAGCCCTAGAGTTTCATTGCTCAGTGGCAATACCCAGTGGTTTGTTAGAGAACTGTATACTGTATTTGGCTATTATAGCCCTGGTATTTCACTATCTCATGCTCCTGTTTTAGGGGGTATCTGTTCCTTTTATTCTTCCATACGTATATTTTTGATTTTCAGCACAGTACGTATTTATTTTTCCCAATTTAAAAGTAAAAGTAATAATTTAAGGATAGTCACTTCTTTGTGATGCTTCAAAAAATTTTTGTGAACTTCAATAATCCCAAACCCAGAAAGATTATTATGTGCAGACAGATCCTGCCTCATGATTTTTTGATTTTGTGATGGTAGAAAAGCAATACAAATTCTGTAGAAACAAGATTTTGAATTCTGGTGTTTCCCTGGATTACTGATATGCGGTATGAGACTTTTGAGATGCAAGGCAGCAGCAGTGAGCCACAGCTCTCAGCAGTGAGCACACATTCAGGAAGGGAGGAAAGTGGTATTCTGCAGTTACTAAGCTATGATTATCAATAGGCTATGTGTATTCAATGCATTTTTGACATGATTATTTTCAATTTTGATGAGTTTATCTTGATGTAACCATATCATATATTGAGAAGCATCTCTCTACTTTGTGGTAAAATGTACAAGCATAGAATTTACCATCTGAACCATATTTAGATGAGCAGTTCATTGGCACATTCACAGTGCTGTGCATTCATCACTATACACTTCCAAAACATTTTTATCATCTCAAATGGAAATTATATTGTCAGTAAAAATAATTCCACATTCTTTCTGACTTGACCTCTAATAACTTTTACTCTTTTTATCTTTGTGAATTTGCCAGAGATAATATATATTGCCATAGATAATATATATTGGTCTTGGGCCGGGAATTTAGCCCAGTGGTTCCGTCGCCTGCCTCGCAAGCACAAGGACCCGAGTTCGATCCCCGGTACCAAAAAAAAAAAAAAAAAAAATATATATATATATATATATATAGGTCTTATTTATCATAGATAATATATATTGGTTTTTAGGTTCTGCACTGTATTTCTTTGAGGGCATTCTTTTAAAATTGTCTCTAACAAATCCCCTTATGCCTCTTTAAAAATAGAAAATACATATTGTTTCAAAAAAGGCAAATTCTTTGCAGATTCTCTGATCAAACAATACCTTTAGCGTCAAATTTTGATCAACACTTATTTTTTTTTCGATTTTCAACTCCATATACAAAATATTTTTTATTTCAGATTAACTGCTCTGGTAATGATTTTTACAAATTTCTTATTTCCTCTATGAAAAATTTCATTTCCTCTAATAGCCTATTCTTTGCAAAATTAAGTTTTACTTCTCTGGATTCATGTTCTTCTAATAGTGGAAGTTAAATTGCTAATGTACTGTAACACGTTCCATATAAATGTGACTTTATGTAATCATACATGGAAACATGTGTTTTGACCACAAATAACACTGTATATACACACTGAGGAATAAGTTCACAATACAGTCTATACACACAAATGACATTTTGTGCAATGCTTTTCCTTATAATCAAATATCATTTATTTTAGATAAATTTTATGATTCCCATCAAAACAGTGTTCTTTATTTGAGCCCATTTTAGTGTTGTGAAAATGACCTTCAGGGATGACTTCAGAGCAAAAGTAAACTCTTCATTGTTTATTTCAGTAGAAAAGAAATGCCATTGTTGGCAGTAATCGACACTTGGTCTCCTTTAAATGGTGGCAGCGGTTGATGTCTCCAGTCAAAGGTGTGGCACATCATTTCATTTTTTTCATAGTACAAAGGAGTTTCATTTGACAGTTTTATACTGAATAGTGCTTTCTATCCAGCCATGGAAATAATGTAAGCAGCTCAGTGGATAGGAATTTCTTCATTAATTTAGAAAAGACTCAGGACTAAGATACAGGTCTGTGGTGATACTGATGATGTAGAGAAGGGATTTATCGTAGGAAAAGAAGAGCCATATCTGTTGTCTGAAAGTCTATGTTAACTCCATTTCTCCTTTTTATAAAAGGAGAAGGGATAGAATAGATTTATTCATTTCTTGTTTCAAAAATAGTCATTCAAGTCAACTGCCTGGCCAAGCAACTCAGATTTTCTTTCCATTCTGTTCCTTCCTTAACATTTTGTCCTTGTCTCATATCTCTGTGGCAGTACTCCCCAGGGTACCATCCATTAGTTGTACCAAACTGAGCTGTTGCCCATATGTGTTCTTAGAATATCCACCCAGCCTCACTTACCTCTGCTGAGGAAGTCTTGAACCATAGAGTCTCATTCTGCTCCTTGGCAATGACAAGGAGGGAAAGCTTGGGCTCAGGACTCATCAGGCTTTGGGGTTAGGTTCTCTGACTGTCAGCTTAGGAAAATCAGTCAACTTCTTGGAGCATTAACTTTTCTCCTGAGTGTGTGTGTGTGTGTGTGTGTGTGTGTGTGTGTATTTAGAAATATAGGAATTTAGGGAGAAAGAGAGAGGTGAGGTCTATGGAGAGAAGAAAGACAGTGAGAAATTGTCTTGCATGGAATTGCTCAAGCAACTTTAAGAGCAGGGCCAGCCAACATTAGATTGTCTGTCATCCCAGGCTGCAATACAAACCCCTTTCCATTACTAGTAATTGATAGAGGGAAATAACTAGTTTTATTGCCAGTATATCAGGGATCAGCCAAAGGAAAGGAGTTAAACCTTTGAACTAGTAGAGTTTGCCAAGAGAGGAAAAAAAATCAAGTCCTAAAAGAAGGATACAGAGTGGACAGAAAACTAAAGTGATTATTGAAAGAAATGGAGCCTTTTGAACATTTTTAGAGATGTTAGCATAACCTTGCCAATTTTTCATTATGTTCAAAGGATATTTGCAAAAAGTCTTTCTTAAAAGAATGTTTGAAAAAATTCTTTCTTGGAAGAATGCTTATAAAAAGTTTCTTTAAAAAGGATGTTTTAATGCAAAAATATAGATTCCTCCTTTTAAAGTGTGGGAGACTGATAGATGAAATAGTTTACTCAGTTTACAAGGTTGGAAGACCAAAAGCTTACAGGTAAATTGAACTTTTGAATTTACAATTTTCTTTGTATTTCATCGTATTTTTCCTTTTTTCTTTGCATTGCTAGGGATTGAACCTAGCACGGTCCACATGCTAGGCAAGCACTCTACCATTGAGCACACTTGAGAAACTTTCTCAAGAAAGAAAAATGTGCCTAATCAGGCTGAATAATTCAAATTTAGTTTTTCCTAAAAGGAAGAAGTGACCTTCAAAGTGCAGGAGTGTTTTGGCTATATTGATGTGGAGACTTTCTTATAGTTTTTGGTTCTGTGTCTTCATTTTAAATATGTTTTCATTTAACTTTCTAAGCATTAGATGATTTAAGATCACTTCTATGGTAAAATTTGAGACTGAACCCATTTCATAATTCCTGTTTCAAGTAGATGTTCATTCATTTTGACATCTCTTATATGCCATTTCATTGGGTACTGAGAGAGGATAAACATATCTGCAGCTACGTTCAGAATTAGTGTGTTTGGAAAGATAACACCCCAAACCAATAATTTAAGAAGCATCAAATCTTAAATTTGAAAAGGATTGTTTGGTTTGGATCTAGATGTCTCCCCAAAGTGTGGGATTTTCCTCAGTGGTGGCTGAATCTAGAGTGTGTGATGCTGGGATTAAGGATGTATGATTACTAAATCAGTCCACTGATTGGCTTGGGACCGCCCTAATCCCAGTATTCTAATCCCTGGGTGCAATATAAGGGACAGACAAAGGTTTATCTTGTCTCTTGCTTGCTTCGCTACCTTCTCCCCACTGTGAACTGTTTCTCCTCTGCAATTCCTGTCAGGCCACTCTGCCTTCAAGCCAGCCAATTATGGACTGAAACCTCTACAAATTGTGAGCTAAATTAACCTTTCCCCCTTTAGCTTGGGGTGTCAGGTATTTTGTCTCAGCAATGAAAGAAAAGTAACTAATACAGAGATCTTAGGATTTATTTACACTAATTTATCTTTGTATAAGGAGGCCCTAATCTCAAAAGATGACTTGAGGTGAACACAGATTGGAATTAATTTTGATGTTGAGTCAGTAAGACTCAGTAGCTAAACAACCACAAAGCCTTAAAGAGAGAGAAGTTAAAGATGATATGGTACATAGAGAATTAAGAACTTGCATAGTGACTAGAAGCATGCACTGAGGTCTGTGCCATTACTATTTGAGTGACTTTAATCAAATCATATGACCTCAATTTACTTATATATGACATCAAGATAATTTTAATTTGGGGATTTTTTGGGAACCAAGAAGTATTGTATTTGTTAAATGTGCATTAATGTTGCCTGACACATAGTAAGTACTACTCTCAAGAGCATTAGTGGCATTGATTGTTGAGGAAAAAATTGCAGTATTTTGTTGTTTTAGAGGAATTTCTTTTCCTTTTGTGTATGTGTGTGTGGGGGAGAGCAGTGGTGGGACTGAACCCAGGGCTGTGCACATGCTAAGTATGTACTCTTATCACTGAGCTACACTCAAGCTCCTGGAATTCTTTATTCAGTAATGGACTCAATACTGTATTTGATTGGATTGATTAGTCATTCTTTTTCCTTGATCTTGGTGGTATCTCACAGTTTTTTAATTTAAAAAACTTTAAGGAGACAGAAGTAGATTTGGGTTTTCAAAATTTGTTTTAGAAAAGCCAATATTTGTAGCAAGGGTTTAGTGAAAGATCCATAGGCAGATCATCTAGTTCAACCCAGGGAAATGGTGGCTACTGTGGACCCTATGTAGACCGTACCTGTTAGTGAATGAGGCCAAGAAGGTTCTTGACTTAGATTACTACATCAGGCCATATAAAAAAATTTGGTGAGATAATCTTAGTTGTTAGCATTCGTTTGTAAAAATACTTCTCAGTTTAGGGGGAGATGGTAACCAAAAGCATCACATAAAACAAACTTCTATTTTCTTTTATTGCACTTGGTAAGGGTTATTAAGAATGTAATTCTTTCTGCTTGCTATGTGATTAGCAGCCAAACCTTTTGGGGGTAAATTTCCATTGCTATGCTCTTGTTATCGTAAATGGAATTTGCATGCCTAATTCTCTTCCCTCCATATTGAATCCATACCCCTTTAGGTCTAACGGCATGCTAAAAATGATTCGAAATCTCCAATGTTGATTGTGGGCCATATGTTAGCACTAATTATATAAATGAGACTTGGTGGAAATGTGACATGCTAAGCATTCCAAGCTCAAGGAATTATCTAAATGAATTCTAGCCTGAGTTAGTGCTAGCAGAGGCAAGGCAATGTGGGTGCATGTTTTGAGCAGATGTTAACAGGTCTGCATGGCTCTTCATTGTCTTTATTTGTCTAACTATAAGGAGTGCTGATGGAACATTGTGTCAGAATATTTTAAGGTGCCATTTTCATGAAAATTGCATTTTGCACCTACAGATGGATGCATTTTCTGAATAAGCAGAGTGGAATTACAAAATATCAAAGGTTAAAATCAGCAGTCTTTTATTCACTTTGCAATTTTGTATTCAGTGAAGTCAATCATTGTGGTCATTATGTCCTAGAGGCTGGAGACTTGTATAAGGTTATTCCCCTTTAACATCAACATTTCTAAATTTTAATTTTCATAATGAAACAGAGAGAGAACAAACAGTTCTGACTCAAAGCAAAATGGAGTAACATTATTGTTACTCTGTGTGTGTATAATAATTCAGGAAAAGAGGGACTTGGAATATATTGATTGGAGTGGCCAGGGGAGATTTAGGACCCTAAATCATGTTATGACTAAAGTTTAACTCACTGCCCCTGGAAATTGTGAAGTCCTGATTGGCCTAACTTACATTCTTGTTTATTTATCTAACACAGATGTCTGGGAGTTTACCTGTCTTGGAGTTTATGTCTTCTCATATGTTTTCCATAGACTTTGATCCCCTTAAAGATGTAACCTTCCTTTGCTTTGGGTTCCCCAGCCCAGAGTCCAATGACTGACACATGGTAAATGTTTGTTGAATGAGTATTGCTGAAATCACGGAAATAGCAAACATTTACAGATGACTTAATGGTGTATTAAGCACTTGATTAGCATCAACTCGTTTAATCCACACTGGTGTGTTTTTAAATGAGTGCTGCTCTTACTTTAGAGATATGAACTAAGGCTAAGAGAGATTCATCAACTTGTGTAACATATAGAAATAATAGAGCTGGAATTTGAACTGAGAAATGTCTAAGTATGTGCTTGTCATATGGGCATGTAAGGTATAGGTTCTGTTTCTTAAAGATACATTTGTACCAAATTGATCATCCTCAAATTTGTGTGTTGATGTTTTCTTGAGAGTTGGTGAATTTCTTTGGATGGGTTGGCCTGCACTTGTTCTTATTACAGTGGTAATCTTAGTAGAATGGACTTGAGCATATCCTTGATCATCTGGATCCCTTATTGTGCTGGTGTTTACTATGACATTACTGCCAACTACCATTACTTTAATCATAGAACATTACTCAGGGAGGAGCAGAGGCAAACTGAATATAGAGACAATAATGACTTTGTGCCAATGAAAGCTCAGTGGCACGAGGAGTTTGGAGAGGTGTAAGTAGAGGAGGGCGCGAAAGATTCGATTTCCACAGGGCGTAGGGCAGTGGCTAAGTCACAGTGCCATAGAAACCTGGTCATTCCATTTGGGCTACATTAACATGGTGAGTAGTGATATAATTTTAGAAAACTAATATTATTCATTATGTTGAAGTTAGTTAAGTTTTTATAGTCTTTTTTTGTGTGTGCATGCCAGGGATCGAACTCGGATCCTTCTGCTTGCATAGCAGGTGGCGAAACCACTGAGCCAAATACCCGGGCCTACTTTTTATAGTCTTATGAATTTTTTTTCTTTCTAAGTTCCTGGTTTTATGGCTGTAGTGTATTTCAGATGAAGAATTTGCAATTTCACATTTAAGCATGTTTATATAAACTAAATTTATGAAGATTGGTGAGTCATAGTTTTTTTTCCTTTTCAAAGGGATCTGTATATTCTTTTCTGTTTAGTTTTATTTTTGAGGGTTTGGTGCTAGACCCTAGGAATGAATTCAAATGCTTTGAGGTGAGAGTGTCTACATCAGCCTTTGAACACCATATGATTAACAGGGATTGAACAGAAATTAGATCATGATAGCAGTGGTGTGTGTGTGTGTGTATCTGTGCACACATCTATGGACATGTCTAATAATGTCCATACTACACAAATGGTAACAGAGGGACTTTGGAGGGTAAATTGATTAGCATCTCCTGGGATCTTCCTATTTAGATCTTGATTCAATCAGTAATTCATGAAGCAGCTTTCTTCTCTCATATGATTTTTGGGTGTGTTTTATTTATCCAGTTCCTAAAGTACCTAAGAAACCTGGCTTCTTTGAATGAGTGTATTCCAGGTTCTTATTCTTGGTGACCATTTTTGCCAATAATTAAATGGGAATTCCCATGGAACACTTGATCACTACAACATCTTTATATGCTGGCCTCCAGCCACCAGACAGCAAACCTGAACATCAAAGTATTTCTTGTTCTCCTTGACACAGTGTACAACTCCCTATGGCATTACTGCTTTCTGAAGTTAGTGAGGCATCTGTGGGGCTTAGTGCTGTGAAAAGCAAAACCAGTTTGCAGTAGTTATTGCTCTGCTTTCAAACTGTTGATAATTTATCTTCAAACATATATTTGTCACTTACTGTGTTTAGTACTATACTCAAATTTCTCAAGCCATCTTAAGAACCCTGTAACACATTATATAAGAGGCATTGACACTCAAGTGGTTGCATAGTTAGTGAACAATAAAATATTTTTTTTTCCAGAGTTGTATGTTAATTTTATGTCAGGCAGTTCAGAATGACAACTGCATAATTAAATCTATTGCCCTTAGAAACTAAGAGGTATTGAGAAACTTGGGACAGTCTAAATATAGTGAATAGTGCTACATTTTCTCTGCAGAATGTTTTGCAAATGTGGTTGCCAAGCTATTTCCAATGCACATGTCTCTGCTGTAATACTACATATTGATTCTTGGAAAAATCTAGAGTTCTGAGGAATAATATATTAATAATGGGAAGTCTCATGGGAAAATAGAGTTAAAATAGACCACTCCAAAGATAGGCAACTTTGTATTTTCAGCCTAATCAAAAAATAGTAATACCATTGAAAAGACATACTAATTTCCTCACAATAAAGTCCTTTATATGTGTGGAACTTTATCTTTAAAAGACAGAAAATGTAACTTCATAAAGAGGATGAGGGTGCTATGTTATAGAAATAAGGCTAAGTGGAGTGTGCCCTAAAGGCAAGGGCCATGGCCAGACAGCAGAAGCAAGAGGAGAAACATGAGTCACTTTGCAAAGTATGTTCTTCCATGGATTTCTGTCTGAGAGTATCTTTGTGTTCAACTGCTATGATTTATTAGAGGCTGGGAAGATTCTTACATACTTCTACAGTGTCTTCCTTAAAATGACATAATTCTTTTGATTACCAAGCCCATAGTGTTAGTTTGTCTCATAGATTACATTTTGTAGCAAAAAAACACTATTTATCAGGATATTGGAATAATAATTCACCTCAATGAATCTTGGACATTACATGAGTGAAGAGGAGTGGTACTTTATTTTGAGAAATAGAACATGTGTAAATCATGAAGTCGGGCCAAGGGAGCCTCAGGCTGTGAGCCAACATCTCTAGCCTGTGGAAACATGTACATCTTTATTTATGATCCTCTTGGTGATACATTTTTATGGCTGCAAGGAAGGCTCATATGTACAGATGACTTTCAGTCTGGTAGGATTACACTAGCATGGCTGGTTTTATTGACACAGCATTGAAACATGGAGGAAATTGGTTAAATCTGGAAAGACTAGGTTTTCAATTCAAAACAAAGTACAGTGAAGTCCCAACACTGCCATTTAATGGTGTTCTGTGTCTTTCATTCAAATATTTAGAATCCTGTCCCTTTTTCATATCTGTAAAATATATATCTGAGTAAGGTTGTTAGGCATAAGGCAAAGTTTGCAGTGCCTACTCAACATATAGTCCTTTTTTCCAAAAGTGGCTATGTAAATATCATACATGTGAGTCTGCTTAGCATCACTTTTTATTCTATCTAGGTACATACCCACTTAATGATGTTTTTCTATAATTCAAATAAACTCACAGCATAAGCAAAGGCTTATTCTCTAAGGAGTTATGCTTAGATACTGAAGACAGTTGAAAGGGCCTTTGAGAAGGAAGTTATGACCCCTTCTTGGATTTAGTCTACATATGTGCACTAGGCTTAGCCCAGGTGTAGGAAGCAGAACCCCCACCTGGTTAGAAAGTCCAGGAAAGAAGGGAATCAAAAGAGATGGAGCAAAAGAAATATATATATGACCAGAATTCTGAGTTCAAATCCTAGCTCCTTTATTTCCTAGATGGATGGTTTCTTCATCCTAGTTCATGAAATGTACAAAGTTGACCATATAGGGGCTGGATAAGTAGAAGCTGAAAAGATGTTTGTTTATGTGCCTCCTTCCCATATGATCCCTTTATCTTAGGTTAGGAAATCTCCAGAGCTTTTGTTTCTATTGATCCAGACTGAAAGGAAATTTAAGAGGAAAAAAATAGTCTGTTGTTTTCTGTGATTTGGTGTGTGTATGGCCCATCCATATAACTTCTATAAACACTACCCATTCCTATTTCTGTTATGGAAATGCTATGTCAGTGGTTATTTCTTCTGCAGAGAAATGTCAGGGATACATCCTGGTCCTGCTGAGAAATGAGGGTCTTCTCAGTCTTGGTTGCCGTTTGGTTCCTGTCATCAGCTGCCTACTAACTCAGGAATCCCTATTGCATTTTCTCCTCCTGGACTTTAAGAATCATCATTTTCCGGTGTTGAGGCAAAAATGATAATTCCCACTGTGTGTGGTGTGTGTGTGTGTGTGTGTGTGTGTGTAGAGGTAGAGCTACTTCCTGCTGGTGACCTCTGCCAGTGGAGGCTTAGCTTGCTGCCAGGGTACAGCCACGATTCTTTCACAGCTGTGCTGCAGATGGCACCACTGGGAAGTGTCACAGAAACACATAGCTTTCCCAGTCACAGCTCATGCAAGCATTCCACAAACTCCCTCTCAAAATTGGAGGGAAAAAAAGAAATCTCCTTCCCCCTTTGAGTACCTTGTACAAATAGGTGGACTCCAAATCCATCTACTTGGAAGAAAGTTAGTGGTAAAATTTAATATCAAATTAGAATAAAGGCAAATCGTCAAAATAACTTTATAGCAATTTGAATTTTGTGAAGTGATTTCATGTTTATATTTTTTATGCTTTCTATGAGGGCATATGTCATATTAGAAAATTTTAAAAATAAAATGTTGCTCTTATATTTTGAAGTCAGAATATATAATGCTGGAATCCTTTGAATCTAACATTGGCATGGATCATCAGAAGCATTCCTGGATCTGCCTCTGAGCAGGACATTACACTTGAGCCTCTGAGATTAAAAAAGTGTTCTTCAATTCCTAAAGCTGATTTATACATTGGATACTCTCTGAATACTTATAAGATGAACTTCTTTGCTCTTTTAATTATTTTCTGCAATATATAGCAAATGGGTTAAAGTGGTAGCCTGGGTTGGCACAGGTGTAGGAAACTGTCACAAGGTTCACCAGCCAGCCATATTTTTGTATCGTTGGATGGTACCCAAGATGGGAGGGAAGAGTGAAGGGGCAGATTAGAGCAGTTGCAGTCGTGTGTAACAAAAATATTGTGCCATTGAAATGCTAATGTAGGTGAGCATCACCTTGTAAAACTCACATTGTTAGAAGGCAAGCCTAACCACTCAAATCACAAAGACTGATTTTTATGGGAGACCCCTTATTTTGTTCTTTAGGTATTTCATTTTCATTCTGTGTTTTCTTTGGAATTAATAGGGCCTCTTAAAAACTGTTGTCTATAAATTTTCTCCCCTACATATGTCTCGAAACAGTTTCATTTCTTCATTTAAAACATTACAGCCATTTCAAAATGCTTTATTTTGTATTTAATTTCACTATCTCATATAAAATACATGTTCTTCACATAATTATGTAAAAATGGGTTTGCAAATGCCCTAGAGATCCATATGATGGGCGCATTATAGGATTCTAAGTAATAATAATCTCCTGTTTACATGAGACCTGATTTTCATGCCAGTTTTTTACACTTTAATATATCCAGAACACAGCTTTGCTCAAATATGCTACTTTATTCTGGTCCATGAAATGCATTTGAAATATCACAGATTAGTTTGCCTGGCAGAAAGCACAGCTACATCCGATATTTTAGAAACAATTATAACGGAGCTAGAAATGGATGCATTGTTGTCCTGTTGGCTGTGAGCACAGCTAGACAAAGCCCGGCAGGGTTAGTAGAGGATGGAAGGCATAAGTAGGAGAGGTGAAGGCAGGAAAGGGGGGGGGGTATTAGACAAGAGACAAAGAGAAGAGGTTTTTATTATAGGAGCAGCATATAAATGAGACCTTGAAGTTCATAGGAAATTAATAAAAAGAAGGTATGGTGAACAAAAAAGATATAATGTGGCCCCTGGAGAGTCAGGATCATTGTTACTTTGAAAATTATTAAAAATGCATATACCCAAACCTATGGAATCAGAAATAATAGGGGAGGGGCCTGGAAATTTATCTTGGCAAGGCCACCAGGTGATCCTGATGCACACCTTTGAAAACTACCAGCTAATGTACTAGCAAGTTTCTGCACAGCATGTTGAGTGTCTTGGACATGCTGTATATACAGAGTAGAGACTCCAAGCCAAGTTGCAGGAATGGGGAGAGTCAGAGACTGCAAAGACAAGGAGGTGAAGAGCACAGTACAGCCAGGAGATGTCTAAGGGACTAGTTATTTCCTCTGGACCAAATGCATTGAAAGTACCACTTAAGTAACTTTTAAGGCAGTAAAAGAATTGTGTAGGAGGTGTGGGGAGAGGCTTGCCAACAGTGGGCTTTATGTGCTCACTCTGACCACTCAGTGATGGGCGGACCTCCTTTCCTCTGCAGCTGCCCAGGGTCAGGGTTATTTGATAAAGAGGCAGCCCTCTAGGAAGGGAAGCAGAGGGAGGATCCCCGAGCAGACACAGCCATGCATAGGATGAAAGGTTGTTGTTCTGAGGACTGCATGTGGGTTAGTGCATCCAGAGCTCAGCAAGGGACTCTTGGCCAGAGGCCAGCCCTTACATTCAGTGCTAAAGAGTCAGACTGTGTTTCAGGGCACTGGACACCCTCAGTGTCCACACACACAATCCTGTGAGTGACTTGGTGAAAGTGTGAGAATTAAATGAATGCAATACAATGCTTGCAGAGATCTCATGAGCTTATTGTTTCCAAGGACAAAGTTTTGGGTCCCATGAGAAATGGGAGCAGGCATCTTTTACAGTCCCCTCCTAGGCACCTACCTAGGCACCTACCTGGGACCTACCTTTGCTGCACTCACTCTGAAACATTTGGCTTCTATTAGTCCAAAAGGACCTGTTTGTAATAATTTGAGGAAATGAAAATCAGTCAGTAGGAAGTCAGTGCCAACCCCACCCCAAAAAGCAGAAGGTGTAAGAGGAGACAAGCTGTTTCTTAGGCCATCCAGTCCCTTCTTTTATGTTTATCATTATATGTAGGGTAAACAATTTATCAGTTAACCTCAAAGGTAAAGCAAGGAGGGATTGACTCATCTTTTCTTTCTTATGGAGAATTGCTTCTGCTAATTTGGATTACAGGAAACATAGTAATATACCCTTGCTGTATGCAATTAACCCTGTAGCTAGGGATTAGTGTCACAATATTTTACTATTGTTCAGCAAGACACAAAATAATTCAACCATGTCTATAACTTTCTCTGTGTAACATTGTTTCTTCAGTGGTTTAAATTTAAACAATAATTAGGGAGATACATTCCAACAAATATTTGCATTTTATATTAATTGAGTAGTTTTCCCTCAACTTTACAGAATTAAGTATACACACATTCTCTAAGATTTTTGGCATGTTTTTGACCCTATTGACAAGTATTTTTTTAGTTTCCTTTCCTAAAAATTATTCTTTCCACTCCCACCCACTGAGTGCTAACCACTTACTGCCATTAAACCATTTGTCTAGTTCAAATGGTGACTCCCTTTAGTCCCATAAGGGCAAGACTGTAAGATCATTTCTCACTCCCACCCTCCTGTTTTCTAGCACAGTGCCTGGCACAGTAGGTGCTCAAGAAGCTTTCATTAAAGTACATGTTTTGATTAAAACTTACTCAATTTCATTAAAACTGTTACTGAAG
This sequence comes from Heterocephalus glaber, assembly GCF_000247695.1. The sequence continues at coordinate 2,859,517 of NW_004624788.1, forward strand.
ACTGTTCTGTGTACATGGTTTTTTGGAAGCTGTTCTCTCTTCTATTCTCTTCTCCTTTCCACTTTTCTTTACTTTTCCTCAATGGATTAATTACAAAGACATTAAACCTAACCCTCAATTTCTCTAAATTTTCTGTGCAACTCACTGAAGTATGTTAAAAGGTAACAAAGCCTCACATTAATGCATTTTTTTTACATCAGAAGATGATAATTTAGGGACGGCATCTTCTATTGAAACTGTTTATCGCCAAAAAAAAAAAATCCTTTTGATTGGAATCATATGGATGCCAGTTAGCTATAGTACCTTCCAGGGAGAGCAAATCGAAAGCACAAGCACCAGCATATAGTTGCCTGTAGAGAAAAGAGTTCATGGGCAGGGTTTCATGAAATTTGAATGTGAAGTGGTATTATGCATCTCTTTCATTTAAATAACCTAAAATGAGTAATTCCCTCTCTAGAACATTTGATAAAAATCCTTGGAAGTTTGCCAGCAGGCACAGTGGGAGGAAGAAATGCATATTCAAAAGGAGATGAAGAGGGAAAAAAAGAAAAGAAAATTAAGAGACAAAAACCTGAAAAAGCAATCTTTACCTGATTTATTTTCTAAAATAAATTGAAACATCTTGGTTACAGTTGCTTTAAAGGGCCAGGGCCTGACTTTGAACCCCTAAGCAATGGAGTCTTCTGGAAATGAACGTTTGAAACCCTATTGCATTCTTTAAAAGGGCCCAAGAGCACTTTCTTTGCATTGTGCTCACCTCAGGCGACAGATCCCATGAACTCGAAGCTTGGTTCTGGCGTGTCAAAACACCTACGTGCAATAGTGATCGTTGCCATAGAGATAACTGGATGATAGATAGCTAGATGATAGATAGATGCTGAATAGATAGTAGATAAATGGTCTCATATGTCAGGAGAGGCCTTTGTGCCTAGGAAATTACAGATTTTTTTTTAAAAAAAACAATTCTACTGTCAAAATCAAAAATAGAACTCTCTTTGCTTTACTCCCACCCTATATGCATTCCCCTACTCTTCCAAAGCTTTTTTCTTAGCACATTCATGATGTGTTCCGCCCATTCAATTCCCACTTGACTTCTTTAGGAGATTAACTTTCTAGATAGGGCTCAATGTACTTCTAGTGCTGTGGAGACAGAGGGTTGACTGGTTGGTGGCTGCTAAGGTTTCTTTATTTTGCAGTTGGTAAGGACTTAATTTGTCTTTATTTTTATTCTTTAGTACTCCTCAGTTTTCACATTTTCTTCTTTCTTCTTTTCAGTTTTTCCCTATGCTTTTTGTTTTCTCTAGACAGTCTGTATACTTTATTGAAAGTCACACAAATGGGCCCCAATATATCATTTTTTCTAATTTCATACATATGTTTCACATAGGCAGTCTTTTGAGTTCTCTCTTAATGTCCTTTGCATCAGTTGCTTCATTTTTCAGTGAAAATTAAGACTTTTCTTCATTAAAAACATCTCAAGTTATCTTGTTTCTCTCTGCAACTTTTTGTTTCTGAAGCTTTTTGTGGGCTTCTAATGTGTCAAGGCCACTTGTTTGTAGCTACTTTAATAGCATCATTGATCTACATTCTCTAAAAAGAAAATTTTTTTCTAGTCACAGAACTACTTCCTCTATTATTTGTTCTAGTTATTACAGAATCAAGGAACTTCTTGAAAATGGAAGTCTTCCCCATAATAGTATTTTAGAAATACTTTACATGACAGTATTTTTTTTTGGTATGGGGGTGGGGAGGGATCAAACTCCAGACCTTGTGCTTGGGAGGCAGGTGGCGGAACCACTGAGCTAAATCCCTGGCCCGACAGTATTTTATTATTGAAACTGGATGCCTAGTTTTGCCTCTCAGTAGTTGGACATCCCCCACACATCTTTTTTTTTTTAACTTCACAAATAAAAATTCAATAATATTTCTTTTTCTAAACTGTCTCCTAACATTTGTTGTCACCACAGAAAATCTTTGTAGGGCTATGACTCCAAGTCATCAAATACGACAGAGACACAAAAACTTTTTCTGCTTTCAAACTGCATTATGGGGGTTCACTAATCTCCTGGACTAAAGTTGTACATGCTACAACCTTGGAAAAGTATTTGTGAAGTACAAAGACATGTATAAGAACCTTTTCCCTTTGAAAACTGGGTAAGCTTTTTACCAAAGGGCTAAACTGAAGGTGAAGAGAAAGCCCAACTTGGAAATATCTTTTGGCCCAGTTTTCATCCTCCTGTAAAGGACTTGCGCCTCCTCCCTCCCTCACATGCTTTCCTTTTAATATTTTGTTAAGCAGGCAGGCATCAGTAGTCCTGGCAGTAATGTGGCCTCTCTTCAAACACCTACCTCACTATGACAAAGGAAAAACAGCATGGGGTACAGAGTCCGAGATTCCTGGATCCAAGTCACCATTCTAATATTTACTATCTGTGTACCCTTGAGCATGTTATTTAAGCCCACTGAGCTATAATTCCTTTATCTGTAAAATGAGATGAGTATTTGCATGATGGTTATAAGAATGAAATGAGATAATGTATACGAAGCATCTATCACTTAGTAGGTCTTTAATAAGTGTTAGCTTCTTTATTATCACTGCCAATTAAAGAGCTACAGTCCATCCATTGCCAGTTTCTCTAAGCTACTGGCCAAGGTTGCTGATAATTTCCTATAGCAGCCACTCTCTGATTATCACCTTCTTGCTATAACCTGTTCTGTATGACCATCCGTCAGGCCTAGGCCAAGCCAATCTCATCCCAAAATAGCCTGCCTCTCCGTAGAAGCTTTTTCTCTTTAAATCAAAGAGCCAGTGGGAGACACTGTGATACATTCTTTGGCGATAGCCCAGAGCAGGGGCAAAGCTAGCCAGTCACTATTCTCTGGCCTTCCGTGAGACTAGTGGCCAGACCTCTCTAGGCTTTTTAAATTTTTATTTTCCTGTCACCCTAGTCACATAGTCTTGCACTGTCTGTGTGTTGCTCTGACTTCTCTACCTCTCTGTTTTCTATCCCTGATCTTTCTATGGATGCTTCTGTGAATTCCAAACATTCTGGTACTCAAGCAAGATCACAAGTCCATTTGATTCTTTAAATGACAATGAAAAACATCAGCATATATGTGTGTGTGTGTGTGTGTGTGTGCGTGTGTGTGTGTGTGTGTGCTATAAAATTATAGTGAGATGAGACCTTTAAAAGCCTACTTTAAAATTTGTAATGTACCCACCAGTCTGGATTGTACAAAAGGTTTCGGGAAATGCATAGGTAAGAGTAAGGCTCAGTCCTGTGATTTCTTGTTCAGAGTAACTGCTAACAGCATAAAAAGTCCTACTCCACTTCATACATTGCTACATAGCAACTGAATCCTGAACTGTGTCAGAAGCCATGGGAAATCATGAGACACCAAAAGTCAGGCTGTGCTTCTCTGAACAACTTTGAGAAATTACAGAATAAATTCAATCCCTGTGTTTTACAGCTTAAATAATTGGGGTGCAGAAAGGAAGTGTTGTAACTATGACAATCCCAACAAAGAAGAACCTGGGAATTCCAGCTTAGAATTAAGTGTCTGTTTAAATCCACCGCATTATGGAAAAGTGTGGGAAGGAAAAGAGGAAAAAGTCATTACTTTTAATGTAATGAAGGTTTGGGCCCTTGCCCATGTTGGGAGAAAGTGGAGAAAGACAGCGAAGATAATATAGGTAGAAACATCCTTGATCTTGGTCTTCATTTTAATTAAGTGTGCATAACAATAACTTCATAGAATCTGTCTTGATTAAATGATAAAATGGTTTAAGTAGCTTACCGTGTAGCATGCACTCAACAAATAGTAACTGTTGTTTTGTGTTCGTGATTGAATTTTCTTTATAACCAGCCTCATGGGAAGAATATCCAACACGTATGTGTTGATGACCTGGAGTTGCTGACATTGGTTTTAAACACATGGAAGATTATCAAAGTGCAACCTAATTCTCCCTGGCTCTGAACTGACAGTCTGAAACTTGACCTCAAGCTTTTTGCTTTTTGTCTGTTGTTGTAATCCCAGATACAATTAGTGGCTTGAAACTGTACTCTGGGATGGTAGCAGACAGACAGTATGTTTATTTGCCAACAATGTTAACCGGTGCCACATGCATGAAAGTGCCTATAACTGAGTTTTGATTCTGATGAGGACTGATATATTAGATCTACAGAAGAAACAGTAGTACAGGTGAGCCAGATATTGGAGTTATTAATTACATTTTAAAACAATTATGATTAGTTAATTCAAGCAAATAGAGATAGAAAATTAAACCATATGATTGGAAGGTATTAATAAAAAGCAAACATAAATCCTATAAATGAACATCATGGTGACTGATCATAGTCATAGGTAATACAAAAGCTTAGGAAGTGGACTTGAGTCCAAGAACAGACTAACAGCTAGATATGTGTACACAGGAAGGTTATTGAAACATTCCTTTGTATTCTATACCTGTTAAAGAGGACAAGGAAAGGGGGATCAGCCACAAGGAGAAGTCAAGGCTGTTGCAATAGCCAGGCCATTCTCAGCCAGTCTCTCTAAAGTATGGATTTGGGATGGTTCTTTAGAATTATCCAGAATTAGGCAAGGGGTGGATCTGTTTAATTCATACCAATCAGCTAATAGATATCGGTTACCCCTAGAGCAAGACAAAAGTTCCTTATACCGAGGAAACTTTCTAGAGAGGGACTTGGACAAAAGCCATCAGCAGCTGACTTTCTGGGAGCCAGGAAATGAGTACCTCCCCTCTGAAGAGGGAGCCGACCAATGTGGACTCTCTAGCTATCTTCTAAATCTATCAGGGCAACTTGGAGAGTGAAGGTTTACTGCTCCCAGGGTACTGTTAGGCCTGGCAGGACTGTGGGCCTTTAGAATCCAAAGAAAATTAGCATTTGCCCTTTCTCAAGAATCTGAAACCGTACTTGTAGTTTTGAAATGTTATTTTATAAATCTCCTTTAAAAGACAAAGCCAAACCATAGGCTGGCAATGGCCTCATCATAGTTGTCAGTTTTCAAAAGTAGAGAGATGGCAAATGTTTTCCCAGTTTTCTTCAGCATTCTATTGGTTAGTGACCAAAAGGCAAAGAAAAAAAAAATCCAGTTTATACAACCAGCGAAAGAAGAGTGGGAGGGTCTAGGATTTAGCTCAGTGGCACTGCTCCTGCTTCACAAGCACAAAGTCCTGAGTTCGATCCCCAGTAACAAAAAAAAAGAAGAGTGGGAAAGGAACTGGGATTTGGAAGGAGGAAATTTCGAATAAAGCTATGAGTACTTATAGAATGTGGGGGGAAACACCCCAAAATTGTTATCTATACTTTGAGTCTTAAAACTAATTTGTTATTTTGACTATGTGAATGTTCCAAGTGAATTTGTTTCTGTAATATTACAATTTTCCAGTCAACTTTGCTTAATTTTATACACGTAGATTCAAGACCATTTCTCTAGTATTCTATCGCTTGAACAAACTATTGTCTTATGACATACAAAAAGCTTACACCTTCCTAACAATTCTTAGGTCTCCTCTCCATTTCTTTGTGTAGCAATTTCCATATTAATTTAATGGAGTTAGCCCAACCCATTCATTCATTGCATGAGCAAAGGGAAATTAAGTTAAAGTGTTTGGCACAGATGGGCTGAGCCATGTGTAAACTAACGTGTTGAGCATCACAGACCATTTGGATAATTCAACCTTAACCCCGCTCTTGAGACCAAATATCTTTATCAGAAGTGTTATTATAATCAACATTTCCTTCCATGGGTCATTGCTTTGCTTTAAAGACACCATTCTAGAGGCTAGACTGACTGTGGAAACAGAGCTAAGCTCCTTTTTCTTCTTCTTCTGTCATCTGCTCCAGCCTCTGCCCATACATAGAAGTAAATACTTAAAACTGTAAGTTTATTTCTCAGAAAGTAGAATGATCTTTCATTCGCCAGCAGAAGAAAGAACTGTGGAAGTCATCTAAATATCTCTCTCTTATACATTTAATTAATCTCTCTGTTGTCTTCTAAGAGCTCTAAGAGCTTCTAAGAGTGTTGTTTGCATAGTGTTTATATTCATTGTCTTATTTGAACTTAGTTGTCCCTTTCCTAAATAATTACAATAATAGGGTTATTACTATTCCTGGAAGAATCCTTTCCAACTATCCTCCATACTCTAGCTTAAGAAAAATGACAGACAAGTCTTTCATTGTTTCCTTCTCAGATCCTCTTGGTAAATGGAAATTTGACCCCTACTTGTTTTATTAAACATTTATTATTGTTTTATTAGACATTTTCTAATTTTATGCCCTCCTACTCCATTTGCCAAATGCTATTTTCCCTGTAATCTGATATTTTCCACAGCTAGCTCTACCCTTGATCCTTACGCAGACAGAAATGTAGCTTTAGTACCACTTCATCCATGAATCTCTCCAGGGTCCCTGTGCCCACATCCCCTGCCTGCTTGAGGACCTGTTCTCTCCATGCGCTCACTTATCTGACAAGAAATTCAAATTGTATGTGAATATAATGATCTATATACATATCTCTATTCCCAGTTATAAGGGGAGTAACCTGAAGGGCAGAATCATTCTTTTATCTATATTTACAGGGCTCAGAACATTGTTTAGGATTTAATACATATCCAGAAGAGGTATGTATTCAGCTTGTACTGGATGTGGATGTTAAAAGATAGAATTAATTCCTTAATCAAATGAAAGTTAAGATAAAAAGTATTTTCTAATCAAGTCAATTAAGTACTTAGAGTTCTCATAGTTATGGGTACAAATTATTTTCCCTTCTGTGCTCCGTGGGAATGAGTTATTTAATTTACGGTTTCACACTCTGGATGGTTTTATTTTGTCTATTTTCTCCTCAAATCTTTAGTCAATGCCTTAATTTGTGTCTGGTTATATGATAAGGAAAATTACATTTACAAGGGAATTCAGATAAGGGGTCTTTATTGTAAGAGTGCGTGTAGGGAAGTGAAGGAGAGGGTAATATCAAAATAGAAGCCACCTTGCTTTGGGAGATGAAGCAGAGAACAGCTCTAGACACCAGGCTGCTGTGGGAATCCCTGTGCTGTACCATGTCAGTGGACAGTGGACAGACTAGTCTCAGGCCAGGTGCCATCTAGCTCTCCCTGGGAGAGTCAGTGACAGAGACTAAAATGTGATTGCCAATGATGTGGAAGGGAAGATTCACTAAGAAAAAAGTGAGTAGGTGCAGCAAAACATTCATCTTTCCAGTACAGTCATAGTAGTCCTTATTTCCAATATTTTTATAGTTTGCAAATAAGATATATATAAACAACCCCCAAATCATAGTACACTATAACGAGAAAATTAGCAAAAGATGAGTTTTGAGAATTTATTATCATTGTCTATAAATAATTTGTAAATTTAGGGTGTATAATAATTTTATTCATGCCTGTGTTTAAAAACCTGTCTACCAAAATCCCTGAAATTTTAATGTTCAGTTCTCATGATCCTAGACAAGAGGCTTTCACACATCATCCCCAAGGCTCCTTAACCCTAATTTAGCAGCTTCTGATAGTTATATTTTTGAACTCTAGTGTTCACAGTACAGAGTATCATGTAGTTGTTTAGGTATAGACTTGTTCAGAACATCACAGGATGTGAAGAGGACCTAAGCCTTCTTTAGCTGGTCAGAAAGTTTTGTTAGCTATCATCAAGCACTTAGTGAACTTCAAAATTAATAGTTTATTCAAGACTCATTCTCCTTATATGCCCTCTTATAAAGACAAGGAGAAAACTGTTCTTTCTGTCCTTAATTAGTCATTTGGTTCCAAGACGTCGACCAAAGCAAACATAAAGGCAATTTAATTAAACAACAACAAAAACAATGGACCATTAAAATGCTCTCCTATTCTGATTTTCAGAAATATGTACTACTCTCCTTAGGTTTTCTTTTTCTTTTTTCATTGGTCATAGATTCTTTCACACTTGCCATAGGCAGCTAGCTTGCATTACACAATGAAGGTAAATCTTCATGAGGTCACTACTCTGAAAAGCAAAGACCACATGTGTGTGTTTAATTAAATAGAATTTATAGAGTCCTGGAGTTCATAAAGATTGAGATTTCCTAACTAGATATTTCTCCATTCCTGGGGGATATATAGCCTTGAACATCATATAGCCACTCACCATACTTTTGCTAGGATTTGCATTTGAGATTTTTCATGTCTTTTCTAGGAGTATTTTATGTTAATCACAAAAAACAAGCAACCCCAGGAATAATTTCATAATAAGATTGTAATATTCACAAAAACCCCACAAAAATTATAAATGAAGAACATACTGAATGAGACAGGGAAGAAAATGAAACTATTATGTTCCAAGTCCTTTAGTTATATTCATCTTATTTAATCTCCACAAGAGCCCTATAAATTTTTTATTATCTTTGTTTTTACATTTGAAAAAAATGAATGCGCAGTCAAATTTGGATACTTATTCAAGATCTTGCAATTGATAATTGGATTTAGAATTTGCAGGACTCTGATCCTAAGACAGGGCTAACCCTCAAAAGTGGTATACATATCAGCTATGAGCCTATTGATGAATCATGGCCAGAGAAAAGAGAAGTGAACATGTGGAGACCTCCTCTCCTCATTTATTGGTCAATGTTCTTTTGCTTTCAAGTTCTTCTAAACCTGGATCCACAGAGTTATGAGGGATTAAGATCTCCTATATCAAGAAAGAGTTTATCTTATACTTAAATGGAGGTTTCAGTTCACTCATCTTTAAGTATTAGATTTCCTTCAAAATGTTATTCAGTTATGTCTTATAAAGTTGAGATGTTCAAATTAGTACTGTCTGCTAAAATAATACTATTTACTAAAGTAAGTGGTGTGACACAATGACTTTTATAAATTTAGAAATGTGTTCCTGAAAAAAATACTTTCGATTTTCACAACACAAAATATCTCACTGAAAATACTTTCTAGACACCCTGCTGGTGTGTGTGTGTGTGTGTGTGTGTGTGTGTGTGTACCCAAATGTTTTTTGGATGCACACTTGGGCACAAGGACAGATCAAGGCAGAGGAGGTGTTAGCAAGAGACAGTGTGGGAAATTGCAGATTGTGGAGGCTAAATTGAAACATTTAACCTATTGCTCCTGATTAAAAGACACACACCGGGTAAAATGCTGTGGATAGAATGATTTAATGCTTGACAATGAAGCTACAACCATAGATCTTGTAAAAGAATAGAAAATTGCAATTGGCAATTGAGAATTAGGACTTTGTGTTTTAAAAAATATTTTTGGTGTGTCTATACCATTTCTGTATATTTGGTATTTGACAGTATAAAAATTCTTGTCCATTGAACTATTTTCCCTTTAAATATAACTTAGGATAAAATACTATATATGATTTTTAGGCAAGATATTTCTTGATGTAAACATAGAGAATACTGCTGGCATTGAGAATAATGACTAGAAATGGCAGAACAGAAGAAAGAGGTTATGGAATCTCCACAGTGATTAGTGGTGCAGTGTAGGAGGGTAGTGAGCAGGAAATGGGATTTACCCTTTCAAGTCTGTCTCCTTATTTGTCTCATTTAGTGAAAATTATTTTGTGAAAATTACTAAACAAGAAGAGACCTGAGAAAGCATTTTTGCAAACTGCAAGCCACTATTCTATTACTGTGAGCTATTTTTCCTATTATAATTATTAATAAAAATAGCAGCAGAATTTGATTGCAAATTTTGGTTGACATCAAAGAGTTTCTGTTGTTCAATTCAATAAATAAACATTTATCAAGCATCTTCTGTGCCTGGCACCCTGTTAGGGTAGTTATATAACTGCTCTAATTTTCCCCTCTTTTCTCAAACCAAGAACAAATGTTGTATAAATATTGTGCAGTGAGTAGCGGGAAATAACATATTCATGCGTTCAATGAAATCTTCCTAACAAACTAATAGCTTCATTGCTCAGCTTTGTGGGTATTAACTGATGCTGAAATTGATGAATCATATTTCATTTGGCCGTTCTCTGTATCTAAAAGTGAAAGTAATTTTTGGTTAACCAATCCTCTACTAGTAATGGCAGTAATTCTTGATTTCTGTGATATAAATCATTTAAGACTTTCTAGGTATTTCAGATAGATGGGTGGAGCATGGAGTGCTGGTGATGATCAATGTGTCTTGGAGTATTAGAAGTGACAGATAACTTCCATCAAGGTTCTGCTGGGGGTTGGTCAGGGTATTCGGGCTCCAAGAGGCCAACTGAGCACCAGCAAAGCAGATTACTACATTGGATTAATTCAGATCATCTACTTCTAAAGTAGATGAAATTGCCATGTACACAATGTCTGCAAAAAAGAAAGTGTTTTAGTTTTCTAAGGTATGAGAAAAATATCTACGGCAAGCTTGCTTTGTATTTCCCTAAGGATATTAAAAAATATACTTAGATCAGGGTTTCATGGCCTTGGAATTATTGACATTTTGGGCCAAATAATTGTTTATCTGGTGGGGAGGGGCTGACTGTCCTGTGCAGTGTAGGATATTTAGTCACATTCTTGGCCTCTGCTTACCAAATGTCAGTAGGAACCCCTAGTTTTGACAATCAGAACTATCTCTAGGCCTTACAGGGGTCTTCTGAGATCAAAATCACCCCTGGTTAGAAAATGCTTTCTTAGATATTACATTAAGTGATAAGAATGGTTACTATCACGTGTCGAGCACTCTTCTAAGCCCTTCATGTTTGTCAACTCATTTAATCCCCGTGGTTATTTCATAAGGGCGATTGTATTATTATCATCCCCATTGTACAGAAGAGGAACCAATAACATCTGAGAGGTTAAGTCCCTTCAGAGGTCTTCCAACCATAATTTAATCCCTTACTCTCACTACAAAGCTCTACAACCATCACCATTTATTCCTTTGTTCTATGTAAGTGATCTGAGCCTACTAATGAACTGTGCATCTTAATACCCTGAGTACTTCTTTTTTGGATGCCTTAGAAATTTGTTTTTGATGTTGTTCCCGGATTATTTTTAAACTCATTTGTTTCTGATGTTGTTCCTACTTTTTGAACCAAGTTATGTCTTATTCCACAGAGCAGGCATATCTCTCCTTGGCCCCCATAACTCTTTGAAATGAGTTAAACTCTGGGCAAGTTCCTTTGCAACATCAGGCAAAGGAATACATTCATGTGAATGTTGGCGAATTAATTACAGAGGCTCTCACAGAGGCAGAATGCTGGAAATGCATCTATTTTTGTCCTTGTCAACTGTACTGTATCCAAAGCATTAGGGCCTAATAGCTTCCCCTCCTTGTTGTCACGCTCACGGCTTCTTGATCTAGTTTGCCTTCTCATGCTGCCTTTGCTTTGACTTTAGCCTCTCCTGAGAATGAGATTATTTTCCATTACATTATGATCATTATTTTCTTAATGAACCAAATTCAGGAAGCAGAATAACTTTTAGGAATAAGCCCTCCAAATCCTAAAAAAAATAAAGGCCTGGGAGAATTCAAGAAACCTGGTTCAAGTTCACCACTGATACAGGCCAGAGTCATTTCCTAAGCGCTAGGTGGAGAGAAACTAGTGGGGTTTGGCCACACTCTTTCATCACAGATCTACACCCGTGAGAGAATTCTAACATGATTAGGAACCCAGAATAAGTGACTCTCTTCTGTTCATAAAATAGCTTATTTTGGTTCAATCAATATTTAATCTTAAAAAGAAATTTCAGAGACAAGTTCAATTGCAGTTTTGGAAAGGAAAAGGAAATCTTTACCTTTCCTTTAAAAACCTTCCTATAAGAGTTTATCACTTTGTGTACAGTCTTGGCCAGTAGGGGGCTTCCCCACCTGACAAATGATACCTAGATGGAACAAAAGGGGTGGAGAATTTCTCAATATTTTACACTGTGGGGTTTTTTTTCCTCCTTGTTATTTCTCTGTTTTTATCATCAAAGCCCTTTCAAGTTGAGTTTTTATTGAAGTACAAAGTTTTGTGGGGTTTTCTGCCTATGTTATATGCCTTATAAATTATAATTCATTTGCAGAAAGTTAAGAATAGAATTCTGAAAGTGTTATGTGTTTATTTGGTTAGATAAAGTGCCTAGAGTAATTGATATTTTGTAGAAATTTACAAATCAATTAAGTTCATAGGGATCTGTTCATTGCTAATCCTCATGAAAAGAGTCTTTTTTGCCTGCATGTATCACATGAAGTATTAGCATCATAATACTTTCAGTATCTGCCTCTAATTGTTCTTGAATCTTCTTTTCAGTAACCAGCTGCCTAAGGGAACATCTTTTATTAGGCTGTCACATCCGTTTTGTATTTTAACCCTTTTTAACATTCAAAAAAACTTTAGAATCTAAAAGCACCCCTAAGACTAGAAGGGACTGGTGCATGATTATTGCCAACCTGTAAAGGGGAATAGATGGGGATGACTCTCCCTGTATCAGTGCTCATGCTTCCCCTGCCTATATGTTGGACCCACAAGCCTGTGAAGTTGGGAGTGACCATAGGCTGATCTGAGAAACTGTTCAGTGTGAGTTTGAGTTGCAAATAGGTAGAGAAGTATCCTAGCATCCTTTGCCTTCCAGGCATCTTGCACACATTTGTTGAAGTCTTGTAAAGCATTGCCTACCCTTTCTGCTCTCCCTTAAGCTGCTCCTCAAACAGTAAGGTGGTCTGGGTGCCCTGAAAAGGATAGGGAAGATGTATGTAGACAGGTTTCTTAGTTAAAAAGCACAAAGGCAGTGGCACAAGAAACGATGAAAGAAAGAAAAAAAGAAAGAAAGAGAAAGGAAGGGAGGGAGGAAGGAAGGAAGGAAGGGAAAAGAAAGGAAAAAAATTTAATTGGTATCACTTAAGAGCTGTTTATAGTGTGATTGGTTGATTGGAAATATTGGCAACCAAATATAATGTGAAAGTGAGCTGATGTTAAAGACAGAACTAGAACTAAATTCTGCATTTATAGAAACTGTATCAATGGATTGTCCTTTTGTGTTGGTTACTAGGAATCTTAAGGTCACATTTACTAGGTTTACTGTCAAGAAGGGGTCACAGTATCTTATCATACCAATATGTGTTGAGTCTTCATTTTTTCACATACATTCTTGTATTGAATATATTTTTGTCAAGTATTTTGTATCCTTTTGAGGGCCTATGGAACATAAAAATAAATACATTGAATTCCCAAGTCATGGAGTAGAATGGCTATACTACAACATTGGGGAAAAAAAAGGTAACATATTTGCAGCAGCAAATATGTTTAGTGGAGAATTTGAGGATAACAACAACTTAACCTCTCTCAACCAACGGAAAAAGTATATAGGCTCAGTCTCCCAGACTTTAGGGGAACCTAATTAAAAGAATAATAGTTTTGGAATCAGAAAAACAAGAGTTTGTATTATGAAGAGTTGCTGTTTCATGACAAGGAGAAGTAAGGGCTCTGGGCCAGGCTGTTCATTTCAATTTCAGCACAACTCCAAAGGTCACTGGATGACTTTCATTAAATTACTTTACCTCAGCTTTATCACATGTAAAATACAGGAAAATTTAGGACCTGCCTCACATAGTTGTAAGAATTAAATGAAATAATACATGTAAAATAATTATAAGGTGCCTGCTACATAGTGAAACATCACTGTGTCACTGTACTATAGCAGGTATCTGTCCTTCACTATGATTAGAGTTGTTACTTTAGCTGAGTCCCAGTTTCCTCCAACCCTTTAAAATAAAATGATATGACCTTATAATCTTGTGAAGACTGAGATAATTGTAAAAGAATTTATAACTTCAAAACACTGAAAAAAAAGTGATATTAGTGTTGGAGTTTTTGTACATATCTTAGCTCTGTGTTTTAGAAATACACAGCTTAACACTGAAAGATATATCAGCCTGCTTAACTTCATTAAAATCTGAGTTGGAAAACTATTCAGAGAATTTAGGAATACAGCGAGCCCTCAAGTTATGACCTGCCTGACATATGAACAACTTGGATTAATTAGGTTAATGGAAGATTCATCTACCTCTTGTTTTCTATAGCGTGTACCCAGGTAAACATCCAGATCTCAGCTGTATTGACTTACAACTAACTTGAGTTACAACCAGCCCTCAGGAACTGATCCAGTTCGCAAGTCAAGGGTCCACTGTATAGTAAAAATGGCGCTTCTATCTTTGAATCCATTTTTGTTATTTTAGGCTGTTTTGAAATTATTTTTCTATGGCACCAGTCTTGGCAATTTTAGTGTTTAATTGCAGAGGCATTCCAAAGCAGAGTGAACATATGTCTGTTACTGAATCCAGGAAAGTCAGAGAAGGATGGACTGTGTTAGCTCAGCTAGGAGTAAGATTAAAGAGGACTGGGATGGGAGGTTGGGGAGAGTAGTATCTAATTACCTAAGAGAAACAATTTTTAAAAATGAGAGAAGGGGGTGCATGTTGGTTTAACACTTGAGAATTTCTATTTATATTTGTCTCTCTCTATCACTTGTACAATATCAGCAGGTGGCTTGTACTGCTAACCAATCTCTTTCTCATTTCTCTGGTGATATTTTATGGTTTCCACACCTCAGTGTGTGTTTTTGTTAACACACTCCTTGGTCAGATTAAGTACAGGGATGTCAAGGGTCACTTCTACCATCATCTGTGACTGACCTTAGTTTATACTCTCTCTCTCTCTCCCCCTCCCTCTCTCTTTCTCTCCCTCCCTCTCTCTCTCATCCCTAACAAGAAGCAGAGCAGTAAATATATCATGCAGATGTTTCACAGACCAGGGATGTCTATAGCAATGGCTAACCCACTTTAAAGAACAATAACAAATTCCACACTTTTGTGACTGTTTTCCTTTTGTATTATCAGTGTAAATTAATAAAATATTCCCTAGATAACTGTAATATGTTAATATAGTTCAGATGGTTATTATATACATTAATATCTTCTGCATCCTTTGACTCTACAGAACCATACCATCTGTCCTGAATTTACCAGACGTTTTCATTCTTCCATGCTTTCCTCATCTTAGAAGGTTTTCTATCATGTATGCACTGTCCACATGTCCATGTGCAAAATTAAGTGCTTTGGTGTGTTTCATTTGCTTTGTATGGTTTTTTTAAAAAATTAATTTGAATTAGAGATCTATACTTCAGAAGTAAACAGTTTTGTATGGATTTTGTGGGTTTCTGTATTATCCTGAAAATTCAGAAGAGCTGACTGTTCAAGGTCCATGAGCTTCCAGCACTCCTTGGTGACAGTCACTTTTGATGGGCAATAAGCTTAATAAGCTTTCTGTTTGGTCACTGTAACCATTACTGTCATTTGCTTTTCCTTCTCTTGGCTAGATCGATTCTGGTTGAGTGAGTCTGTCTCCTCTAAGGTTTCAGTTTGTGTCCTTGCAGTAGAAGCTGGGTCGTGTCTCAGAGTTTTCTAGGTTTGCCCAAGCCTCTCTGTTTCCCTAGCAAGTTGCTAGAGAACCATTTTATTTCTCCACCTCGAAAGTGTAAATGGTTGCTTTTTAGATTTGTCTCCTTAACACAGATGGTCAACTTTTAAGGATAAAATCTACTCTTTTCCCTCTTTATTTCCAGTATGATCAAGTGTAGTGTTTCTTCCATATCCATGTGTCTTTTAGCATATCTGCTAGGTTAGAGAATGAACTGGTTAAATGATAGTAGGAGCCTACGAATGAGTTATTACCCTATCACAGGCCTTTATGAGCTCCTCTGCAGTCATGTAATTAAGAAGGCATTCACAATTTGGTTTATAGCACTATCAAAGTTTCCAAAATGAATAAAATAGCTTCATCATTAATAATTTGGATTTCTCATCTTTGACCCAAAGGCATCCCCCACTAGAGACTGCAAATATTATTTTAAGCAGTTTAATGGATTATTGGACGAGTAACTAATGGATTAACAGGTCAAATAAATTAATGGATAAATTGATGTGAACATGTGGTTGAATGACTTTCCAATTGTAATTGTAACTGTAAAAGGCAGACACCCTAAGGGGGAATTAAGCAGTAGCAACAAACACTATTATCATTAGAGTTTCCGGAAGCAACCATAACAGACAGGATGTTTCTAATGAAACTGTAAAACAATTATAATAGCTCTTTGGAGCTTTGGTGGCTTTTTTTGTTTTGTTTGGTTTTTTTCCTAGTGTATCCAGAAGAAGAGGTTGTGTTTGAAGCATCAGCCAGTGAAAGTATCACAATTATTATAAATATCCATCTACTAGAGAGGCAAAAGATGGACAGTGAAGTAGGCAGTTAAACATGTGCTGCATAAATATGTGTAAATCTAAAACCATCTGCCGCATTGTCCCATTTGAGTAGTGTCTTTACATGCCTACCGCATAAATCAGTTTTAAAGGCCTCCCTGAAGCAATGTTCTCTGTAATGACTGGTAAAAGATCTTCATTCTTTTGCTAAGACTATAGTTCTCTTGTTTCCCAGGGCAAAAATACATACTTTTCTTTTGGGGGTAGAGAATCAGTTAGCTTTGCCATATAGTAAACCACCTTTGAACTTAATGCCTTAAAATAACAGCAATTCATTTAGCTTGTGATTCTGCAAAACACTTCTGGACTGGGTTGAATTGGACTGCTGTTAGCTGGACTGACTCCTGCTTCTGTGGACAGTTGACAGGTCAGCTAGAGGTTGGCTAGTCTCATAATCTGATGTCTCACTGGCTCTCAGCTGGGACATCATGGGCAAATGGATTATATATTTCTCATTCTCTTGCAAGCAAGCCCTGTCCCATTTCACATAGGATGGCTGGGATTCTAAGAGCAGTAAGAGAGGACAAGTCTCAGTGTGGTGGTACATTTCAAGCCTCTGCCTCACAGTGGTTGTTGACATTGGTCAAAGCAAGTCACGTGGCTAATCCCAAGGTCAGTGTGGCAGCAGATCATCCAAAGTCTTGGACACAGAGAGGAATGAAGAAATGAGGTACCATCCCTCTAACATTCCACCATAAGCACCCTTTTAGACATGTCAATTCACGTGTGCTGAGTGCTTCTAACATGCTAACTACTTTTCTGGGTAATTTTCAATATATTTGATAATTTTCAGTGAAAGATTTTCTGCATCAATGAGTTAGGCAAAGGGAAGGAAAATGTGGTTTGTAATTCAGATAAAATATTCATTTTCAATGCTTTATGAAATAATGCATCAGTGCTACATCTTTTGAAGTTGTATAATTCTATGTACATGCATATTACACAAATAAAAATACAATTATTCCTTTATATCCATGGGGAATTGGTTCCAGGATGTCTGCACAAACCAAAGTGTTCAAGTGCCTTTTATAATATGGCATAATTTGCCTGTAACCTACATATATCCCCCTGAATATTTTCAATCATTCAAGTGCCTTTAATAATATGGCATAATTTGCCTGTAACCTACATATATCTCCCTGAATGTTTTCAGTCATCTCCAGTTTATAAATATAACGTAAATTATTGTTACATTGTACTATTTAGGTAATAGAGATAAGAAAAAAATTCTCTACACGTTCATTTTAAATGTAATTTTAAAATTTTTGGTCAACATTGTTGGTTGAATTCACAGATACAGAACAATGGATATGGAGGGCCAACTACATTTGCATTAGTCACATTGGTATGCATATTTAGTTCCCTCTTATTCTTAGTTACCTGTCTACAGAAAGAATATAGGAAAAGTACCTTCCCCTTAGAGCTGTAATGAAGACCAGTGAAAAGCTTAGCATAGTGTCTAACTCATGGCAGGCACTCTCTAAATGCTGTTTATGAGGGGCAAAGTGGCATACCCACGGTGCCTCATACTGCTGCTGTTGCTATTGTTAAATAGCTGTACTGTTGTCGTAACTACTTTTGTCTAAGAAATGAGAGTTTGATCATCCAAGAGCTACAAATCAATCTGTCTCTCTCTTTCACTGCCTCCTCTCTCTCTTCTCTCTTTCTCTCTGTCCCTCTCTCTGCCAGACTGCCACTGTTTTCTATAACGTGTCCACCTTGCACATGTTAAGCTGTGTCTCTATAATTTTGTATGAGGCTGCCTTGACTCTTTTATTTATGTACCATTTCATTTCAGTGTACTGGAGCTTGCATACTTATTATGTCTTTCTCAATACATCAAATTGCCAACTAATTTTGTTTTAAGAAGGAGAAGAGATATAGAAAGCAGGTTGAATTTCAATTACCATTTCCTCACTAACCCTTCTTTGTAATTCCCAATGACTGTGCTGAGGCAAGAGGTTCTGCTTCAGAGCTTTGGATAATAGGAGATGTGGAGAAGATGTTTCCTCAGAGAGTGGTGTGTCCAGTTAGGCCATTACAGTTTCATTGTTAAATATGCTTTTAGCTATGCATTTCTTTTTTTTTTCCCCTTAAATTCTTTTATTGGTACATTTTAGGTAAACAATACATTTACATTTCTCATTGGGTGCTTGTACCTGTACATGATGTATCTTGGTTCTTATTTTTCCCTCATTCCCTGCCCTCCCTTCACCCCCTCCACTCTTCCCTATTTACAAAGACTTTGTTTCCATTTTTCCCTTTTCTCATCATTTTTCCTTTCCCTTCTTTCCTTTCCCCTGCCCCTCCCACTTCCCCTAGCTATGTATTTCTTTCCCAGCCTAACTTTGTATTTAGCTGAACAGCTCTGTCTGCCACACAGTGGTCAAAGTGTCTGTGTTAAATTTTATATTCCATAGGATATTATATTTCATGATCTAATTTTTTCTGCTGCATATAGATTTTTTTAATTTTGATTTTTATTGATAGATTTTGCAATACATGGTGATTACATTCCTTGTGAGGAGTTGGCACTTGTATATAACGTGTTGTGATTCATGGTTTTATCTTCTTCCCTCCCTTCTCTTCCCCCTTACTCCATCCCTTGGACTCCTTCCCTTTTGCGGAAGATCTATCTCCCTATTTCCTATTATCTATCTTTTATTCTGTTCTTTATATTTTGGGCTTCTCATATAAGAGAAACTATGTGCTACTTAAGCTTGTGTATGTGATTTATTTCACTTAATATTATAATTTCAAGATCCCTTTACTTTTCTACAGATGATTCAAGTTTATCCTTCTTTATGGTGCAGTAGTGCTCCATTGTGTATAAATGCCACATTTTTTAATCCTTTCATTTGTTGTTAGACATATAGTCCACTTCTAAGATTTGGCTATTATGAGTTGTGCTGCTCTAAAAATAAGTGTGCACATTTCACATTAATATGAAGTCTTTAACTCTTTCAGGATGATATCTAGAAAGGGAACAGCGGGGTTGAAAGGAATCTTTAACTCTTTCAGGATGACATCTAGAAAGGGAACAGCGGGGTTAAATGGAATTCCTATTCTATTCTTAGTTTTCTGGGAAATTTACATACAGATTTCCACCATGGTTGTACTATACTCTCGGTTCGAGTCAGATCCAATGCAAGAGGCCTGCATATCTCTTCAAAAAAAGCCAACAATATAATAATAATAATAAAGTTGATTGTCATTATAATATTAGTGTTATTGTTACTAAAATTAGTATAATTTATTTATTCAGAAAAAAATGTTTTGAGCACCTACCACATGCCTGATATGGTTTTTGGAGTTGGAGATGCCTCAGAGATGAGGTCAAATAACACCCTTTTCACGGAGCTTATATTCTAGAGACTTAGGTTAAATACATTCTAATGAAATGATTAAACACGATCCAAATTTGCTCATCCCACAATGAGATGTGCAAATAGAATACACATGCTTAATTCTGTATTTTGCTGTTATATCTGTACCTCGTTCTACAGGATGAAGGAAAGATTGAAATACTTAAATTTGGCTATATCCAGCAACTTTGTCCAATACAGTAATTTAAAGTACATTTTGCAGTGTAGCTTAAATTCACCTTCTTCTAGTAAAACTGCTTCGTTTCTTATGTTTTTGTCTTCTTGGTGCTACATTCTCTTAGATGGTGACGTGAGCATCTGCAGGGATTCTGAGTACTGTGACCTTAAAACACTGGGAGGAGGTAGGGAATCATGGCTTTGTCTTTAGCATCCTGGGCTGTTTTCTGGGTCCTGGCCTGCTTCTGCTGTGGTGGTGGAACATGTCTGCCTTGTTGCTGTATGCCCTGCTGACAGGTGTGACTGTGACATCTGCAATTGGTGGAATTCAGCCTGTGCTCTGTCTGCTTGGTTAGGGTCCAGGTGCTCTATCTGGCTGATTTGGCTCTATGACCAGTTTCTCTGGTTCTACCACCTGCCTAATACTGATGTGACTCTGACCTAGGTGGGTTACTTTGTAGCTGTCTGCACAGGGCCATTTGCCCAAGCCTATGTTCCCTCCTTTCAGCCTACTGCCTGTCCAGTATCCTGACTGATTTCTACATCCCCTCTCAGAGAGTATGGGAGTTTCAGGCTCCCTTCCAAACCACAGAGGAACACAGGCTGGTTTAGGAAATCTAAACTCAAGCGCTCCTTCTGGATGACCACACTGTGCTGGTTACTTAGCTTTGATGTGGTGATTCTCTACGTGGGCTTGGGCTGGGCTGGCATCTCCTTTCCAAGTCCTGCATGGGAAGTGTGCTCCCTCCAACCTTTGCTTTCCTTTTCACTGTTTAATGCTTTCTCCTCTGGACAAAGAAAAGAGATCAGAACATAAATGTCCGAACTCCCTTCTTTTTTTCTTCTTTCCATAATTCCTTGGTGGTTTTTGTTTGTTTGATCATTTAACTCTCCTCTTTTGCCTAGCCCCAACTTTTGTCTTTGACTCTTAGTAATAAAGTTATGTCATCCCTGGAGGGATTTGGAAATGTGTTGAGGTACTATAGACCTGGATATTATAATGACCAGAAGACCATGAACATTTAGTCCAGGGATGCTGATCATCTTACAAAGCATGAGAGCCCCATCCAGCAACACATATATCCTATGTCTGCATAATCTTCAAATGTCCTTCTTGAAACTGGAGCAAATAAGAATGCTAAAAGTTATCTGGGCCTATATTTTAACTCCTTTTTACACATAAACCTACACACATATTAAATAGATATTAAATTTTCCAGGAATCTAACAGCTAAAGAAATTGAGAGAATTTTTATTTTTGCAAATTTCCACACTTCACCAATTGTACTGCCACTCCTGCTATTTGAGTTGTCAATAAAACACACATGTGCTAGTCAGCATTTGTGGCTGTCACATTCCTGAGGATATTGCATGTAGGTGTATGCCTTCGGCAACCTCATTGTGTCCTCTAGTAGAATTGTTTTTGAGCATTTAAGTAGTAAAATACATTTTACATCGTTGTTTTTTTGGGTTTTTTTTTGTACTGGGGATCAAATTCTGGACCTTGTGCTTGCAAGGCGAATGGTAGAACCACTGAGCTAAATCCCCTGCCATACATCTTTGTTATTTACTTTCTTTTTTTTTTTGGTACCAGGGATCGAACTTGGGTCTTTGAGCTTACACAATATTTACTTTCTTTTTATAAATCTTCGTCTTACTATTAGAAAACTGATTTATTTTTTTAATTATAATAGGCTATATTTTCTATAAACTTAGTTTCAGAATATTTTAGAAATATTTTCTACAAAGAAGTAGCCTTCTGTCTACATCCTCTATGACCACAGCCTCATAGCTAAATTATAATGTGTGGAAGAGAGTGATTAGCTTATCAAATGTGAGGGAGTCGGAGAGTGTTACCTTAAGCTTAAAATAAGATATTAAAGAACATGAAAGATAATTCAAAAGTGGATAAAGACAATTACAAAAGAGACACGGAGAAAAAGACAATGCAATAAAATAAACCAAATGAAAAGAGCAAGTCATTCTCAATTACTTTTCTATTTAGTTTTTTTTTTTAATGATTATCACTAATTCTAATTTAGCTTGTGATGGATCTTTTTTGCCACTACTCTACTGGTATCAGTACAGATTAATAAAATTATTTGTGAAAGCAATTTAGTTATATAATCCAAAGTCATTGCAATGTACATTCCTATTGATCCGGTAATTCTTTCCTGAAAATTTAAGCTAAGCCAAGCAAAAGAGAAGAAATAAACCAAACGAATGAAAGTATTCATTGCAGTGGAAAAGTAACATAAATGACAGAGAACAGGTGGAAAGGTTAATAAATGTAAAGCAAAAGCAACATAGAAACAAATATAAAACTATATTATATAATAAAAACACTGTGATGACTCATTCAGTCATCCATTAACCTAATATTTATGTATGTACAATTAAGAAACACTGTTCTAGGTGCTAGGAATATTTGAAGGGAAGGATAGGAAAAGGAAAAACAGTTTGTGTGGGTGTATAGGATTTTTAAAATCTTTCTGGAATTTTGTAAAAAGTTGAACTTTGGTGAATTTTTGTTCTTTAAATCATTTCTTTTACATGATGTCACTGATAGGTAGAATCTAAATAGGTTGAATACTTCTAAGCAGTGTAAACAGTGGTAAGCAGAGGCCAAAAGGCAGAGGAAATGGGGAGATTCTGGTCAAAGGATATGAAGTTGTAGTAGTGTAGAAATAATAATTATAAATCAGTAATGTACAGGGTGGTATCGGTAGTTATTTATACCATATCATATACTGGAAATTTTACTAAAAGATATTTCAAGCGCTCTAATATCAAATAACTATGTAGGTTAATTTGTTTCCTGTACTAGTCATTTCACCATATAAATCTGTATCAAAACATGGTACACACTATAGCATTTTTAGCTCAGTAAGTTCAAAAGCAGTAACTTACAATCTCCTGTTTTGAACTCAGCTGCCAACTGCTTATCCCTTCTGAGGCTTAGTTTCCTCATTTGTAAAGTGAGGACTTTAGTTTTTAGAATTTAAAGAGGTCAACTTATTCATTTTCTTATACAGATACCTTCAAATCATATTTGACTCTTTCTTCTCCATCATGTAAGCTGTCGTGTCCAGTTAATTGATACTGTGAAAATGGTGAGGGATTCTTTTCAAAATACTAACAGTTAACTTGAGTTCATATCCGTTAAGTTGTTCACATTCTAAATCACTAGTGACCTGATACTCCATGAGAATTTCTGTTTCTCACCATGAAATTTAATGGAGCAGTGAGACTGCACAGGAATGTCTTGAAAGCTTAAGAGCAATGCCTGGACTTGAGCCATTTCTCTTGCCCCCATGCCATTTTGCTTATGGTTATCTTTCATGAGAATATTTCTCAACTGAACAATATTATATTTTGGTTAAGCTAAGGAGACAGTTTCTGTGACTTTTCTCCTAAACTTGGAGGGGAAAAACAGACAAACCAACTTTTGGTACAATATGTTACTTAATGGGTAATTTTACACAAAGCAATTTCACTCTATAAGTTTTCCTTATGAGAGAAATTTAAACAGGATCACGAGTCAAGAAAAGTAAAACATATGTCAAGAGCCCTTTGGCTTGAGACTCTAGATTGACAAATCATAAAGAATAGATGTTTGCCTTTTTGAAAAGGGAGAGATGTGGGTCTTTTGTTTCTAGAAATTTTGTTCATTTTTTCCATTTTATGAGCCATGCCTTTTCCAGAAGAGTCCTACTCTTTTGTGCTTCACACAGTAGCTACAACAGCTGTGTTAATTAAATAGATATGTCACAGCGCTGAGGCCAGTACCTGCTGCCACATTGGCAGTCACGCGCCTCCATGCATGTCAGTATCCCGCTGCCGTCACCATCCCAGACTAACAGAAAGGACAGCACAAAACTGTAAAGAGAAAAATAATCAACTAAGAACAGAGACTTAGTGCTCATCTGTGTCCATATTAAACATACCATCAAATATTTATAGGATTAAATATGAGCATGCTTTTCTCCCCTGCCTTGGAATATTTGAATCTAATTCTAAGAACCGTGGGTAAGATCACCTGGAGTGGTGACAAACTGGGTTTAAGTCCTAAACAATAAATTCTTTGATTCTGAACACTGTGTAGTACAACTCATTGACTCGGGAAATATTTATTCAATGTCTGTGTCTTCCCTCCCTGTGCTGAGGCTGGGAATGCAGAGGTAACATAGAACTTTAACATTATATAGAACATGTCCAATTGTAACAATTACAGTAAAAATGCAAAGTATGTATGTGTGCATGAGTAATTGCTTTGTGTTACAACCGAATTCACACTTCAGTCTCTTCTGTTTGCTTCAAGATGATACCTATGTTAGACAGATACAGATCAAAGATCTACAGCACAAGAACTAATTTAGAAATACAAAAAGCGCCCAGTTCTGCAGTCAATTCTTGTTGGAGTTTGATTTTTTAAAAAAATTAGTCTTGGCTGTTTGTTGTTTACATTGGGATTAATGTCCAAGTGAGTTTTGTGGTTTTAGTTAAAGAAATATTAATAGTAGTTAATGTTGTGTTGCTGAAATTTAATTTGTCTTCTCTGGATTCTGCTTGCATAATACTATTTTTTGTTCTAATTGATTCATAAAGATCATTAAACAGGAGAATAAAAACAATTTGTAGTTAATTTCTGGGAGAGTACAGCATGTGTGTTTTATGGTTCAAATAACAGATGTTATTTAGAAGCTAAGCAGTACTGTAACTTCACTGGAAATCAGTATCCCAGCCTTCCCGTTAACTCCTGATAGCTGTGCAGTGAACTCCTGCCCCTTTGCCCAAATGGCAAAAAAAAAGCCTGCAAAAAAGCAAACCTCGACAGTTTTACCTCAGTGGGGCTCATGCTTCTGTTGGGCCAAAAAGGAAACTAAGAGTAGCCTAGCAAAATCTCATGACCAGAGAATGTCCAGAATTCACCCAATCCAAAAAAATAAATGTTTAAAAACACAATCTCTGTCTTCAAAGAAAATTCTAACTTAATCATTAATCTTTAGTGCTATAATTCTCATTAACTTTGAAGAAGTTGTCAACATCTTTGGCAGGTGAGTAGAATGTATATTCATAGCACAAAATTGAGAAGAACATGTTTTTTAAGAAAAGTAAACCTTCAGCTGTCTGCTATTTCTTTTGTGCTGCAATTTTGAATCTGAAAACCAACATATGGTTCTTTGATCTCTCTTCCCCAATATTTAGTAAAACATTTCAAGGCAAAAGCTCATACCAACTAAAGCATGGGGAACGGTCAACAGGATGGAAATCTAACAGGAAAATAGTTTTGTGGCAACCAAAAGAGCCCAGCAAAGAAGAAAGCCCTTATGAAGGAGAAATGAAGCAGTGTGAAAATTGATGCCCCCAGAGGGACAGATGGAATCTCTATCTTAAATACATGCTGCATGGGGGTCAGGGAAGAAAGAGATGGTGCCTGTGATGCAAAACTGTTATACCATTCACTTGCCTTGGGGCAACATAAGAAATATATTCCATTTTTAAGACAAGAGACTTATATCCCTCCTGAGGGAATGTACTACACAGCTAACAGCCAGGTTGGGAGAAAAATATATGGAGAGATTATGTAGGTCTAAATCCTGGTGGAAAATGGAAAAGATTTTCCAAATTTTACTCCACATATTTTTAGAAGGGCAAGATGAAAATAAGGCATGGATTTCAGTGTTTTGACTGTACAACTCTCAGCCCCTTATCTGAACTTCCTGTCCCAGAATAGAGACACAAAAGTCTCAAAGCACGCATGTGTATGCACACACAAACACAATCAGTACCAAGTGCATATAACGCGGATAACAAAACACAGCCCTTGATTTCTCTCTTTTTAACATTCATTTTATGTAACTTTTACTCGATGTTTCTTAATTATCATCCTTTGTTGTAATTAGCCTGGTACTGGACTCTAAAACCAAAAAATCTTACACATACTTGTTTGCGACAGATTAAGGAAAAACACCACTGCTAAGTTTTTTTTATGGTGAATACATTTCATTGGTTCGTAAGGACTGTCATAACAAAGTACCAGAGTCTGGGTAACAGAAATGATATTAAATAACAGAAATTTATTTTGTCACAATTCTTGAGGTTACAGATCTAAGATCCAGGTACTGGTAAAGGTGGTTTCTTCTGCAGTCTTTTCCTGGTTGTCTTCTCTTTGTGTCTTCAGGTGGTTTTCCTGCTGTGCGTCCTATAGTCCTCTTATGAGGGTGCTGTCAGACTGTGTTAGCACCACCCATGTGATCCCATTTAGTTAATGACATTGCATCCCTTCTGTAAATACAGTCACATTCTGAGATATTAAGGCTGAGAATGTCAGCCTGTGAGGAACAGGACTGACCACAACTGGAACACAACTCAACCAGAAGTGTGGATCTAGTGAGATTGCTACTTTGAGTCAGTTTTGGTTATTATTTAGGAAGCCACTTTATCTGCTGTCAAGTAGTAGAATAAAGTTATTTAAAAGATCCACTTATGATTTTTAACTCTGTCATTCCCAATATTATTGGCATTTCTACATGTAAATTTATCCAATTGTCTATTTCAATGCAATTTTAATGATTTGCTTTGATCCTTATTTTTGTTATTGCAGGGAGAGGGGGGTACCAGAGATCGAACTCAGGACCTTACACTTGCGAGGCAGGCACAGGTGCCACTGAGCTAAATCCCCAGCCCTTCTTTTTCTTATTTTTAATTTCTACTTCTGTTTTATTTTCTTTGTTTTTTTTTCTTTGAGTTTTTGTTCTTTTCCTTAAAGAAATGAGTTGAAAAATAATCTTATAAAATTTTTTAGTGTGTTTTGTTTTTACTATATAGATTTAAAACTTTAAATTTGCTTTTAACTATCTCAGGGACTATGTAGTAGTTTTGTTGCTATTCAGTTGTTAAATATTTTTGATTTCCAGTATGACATATATTCATAAAATGTGAGTGTATTTAAAAATGCTTAAATATCAGGATATTTTGCTCTCTTTTGTCATTTATTTCTAATGATATTGAATTTCTAACTTCATTGAATTAATTTCCAAATTTATTGGACTATGCACTATTGATTTATCTGTGTGAATTTTTTTTTTTTTTTTTTTGTACCGGGGATTGAACTCGGGTCCTTGTGCCTGTGCAGCAGGCAGCGAAACCACTGAGCTAAATCCCCGGCCCTATCTGTGTGAACTTTGCAGCCTATTATACAGACTTTTAAAAATATTCAGGATGTATGGCCGGGATTTAGTTCAGTGGTTTCGCCGCCTGCTGTGCAGGCACAAACACCTGAGTTTGATCCCCGGCACCAAAAAAAATATTCAGAATGTAAATGTTATGTACTACAAATGTGTACTACTAAAAACAATGAAAAAACACCCTTAGAAAATACAGATTTTCTAAATACATGTATGCATTATTCCCAGGTTTTTATCCGGGTTATTGAAATCCTCATTTTTGCTTTGAACCTATGTTAATAAATGTATAAATTTTGTGAACTATTTTAATCTTAATAGTAAGTTATTCCTTTTATCACTGTGCAGTGATATTGCTATCATTAATAATACTTTTAACTTTACATTGTATTTTGTCCAACATCAATATAGTTACCTAAACATTATTTTGGTTTTTCATAGGCTTTTTAATTTTAGAGGTTTCAATTTCTTTAGAAATATGCATATTTTGTCTTTAGTTTTTCTTTCAGAATGGGCTTCACTCTTTATTTTGGCCTTTAAAAATTATGAACACTTGTAAACTCTCAGATTATTTAGCACATTGGGCTAATTTAGCTAATTTGCCCTTTGGTTGCCCTCATCTAACTAGCTCTCAGAGTGGTTAATTTCCTTTTGATTTGTACCCTACCCTAGTCTTCTACACTTGAGGCCCTAGGAATTTGGTTTACAGAAACATTCTTAAGTTAATTTTGTTAACTTGGGATTTTTACGTCATTGGGTCAAATGTCTTATGCTGGGACACAGATATATGTTTGTGTTTTTCATGGAAGATTTTCATTGTTACCACTGAGAACCATAACTGACAGTAACCTTCCTTGCCTTAAAAATGGAGGTTTGGTACTACAGATTGAGTATCTCTCATCTAAAATGTTAGGAACCAGTAGTTTGAAAATTTGGATTTTGAGATATTTACTGGTTGAACATCCTTAATCCAAAAACATGAAGTTTGAAATGTTATGTGCTCAAAAAGTTAAATATTTTTGGATCACTTCAGAGTTTTAATTTTCAGATTAGGATTCTTAGCCCATGACCTTTTGTGTTTGGGGCAGCTGATTCAAGGCCTACACTTTAAAAATCCTTAAGCTACATATTTTGTTCTTTGTCTTTTATTATAAGGAATTGGGTCAATTGGTATATATCTCCTGTGTTTCTACAGTTTTCTGGAGACTCTGCCTTTACTTCTATCTTCTAGGAATTCCCTTTACCATCCTCAGAAACTCAACTAGTTGGCACATGTCTGTTAAACTTTGTATAAAGTCCTAACGCTCTTTTAAAAAAATCTAAATTCCTACAGATATTGATGTAGTGTTTTAGAACTTGTTTTGCTTCAATTTCATACCATATTCTTGAAAAATAATAATTATATATACATTCTACAGGCTGGATATTTTGCTAAGAACTTCAACATGTCTGATTTTATTGTATTATAGAAATTATCTATGAGGTATTATCCTTACCCTACAAGTGACAGAACTTGGATTCAAAGAGATTCAACAACTTGTATATGTTGGCAGAGCCCAACAAAGCCAGCTGGAACATAGCCTTGATCAGTCTGACTCAGTGTGTGATGTACTTCCTTGAATGTATCAAGCTTTTTGACATCTTTCTTTTCTGTTTTATTAATAAAGAGACTCCACTTTTATTCTAGAGTTAGCTGTTAGAGACATATATTCGTATGTATTCCTATGTTCTCCTAATGTGAAATGAGATATGCATATTGTGTGACAAAGAGCATGCTAGTAGCCATATTACATAAACTTACCTTTGTAGCCTGCATATATATCTCCAAAAACCTTTTCTGCCCCATATTTTGTATAAAAGCAACCTATTACCACAGGACAGCATATTTTGCCACTGTGCATGCTAAAGTTGAAGAGGATGTCTCCAGTAACCTTGGCATAGTAACATGGCAGCTTCTCATTGCTGATAGCCTATATTACATGGACATTATGCTATGAAGTGAAGTAGATCCAATTAAAGAATCAGAACCTGCTAGGGAATTTAGCTCAGTGGTTCTGCCACCTGCTCTGCAAGCACAAGGACTTGAGTTTGATCCCTGGTACCAAAAAAAAAAAAAAAAAAGAATCAGAACCTGCCAATATGTTCCTTGTACATGTCTCCCTAAACTTGTTTAAAGTCAGTAGCTCATGACAACCAGTGGTCAGACAGACAAAGGTAAAAATAGCAAGTATGGATGTTTCTTGGACTTCAGTGCTCGAAGTAAGAAAACACAGGATAATGGCAAAAGGAGGATGGTGTTACTTTTAACTCTTGGATTGTATGCATGGACAGTGCAACTTACACTTAAGCACAAAAGACCTTTTGGCTCCTTAGTTGAGATCTTTAAGAAGCGAGTTGGTTTCATTTACTGTGATATCCCTACTCTTCATCCATCTCTAGCCTCTGTTGTGTGAACTTTAATTTTAGAAAAATTTTATCCACAGACAACAAAAATGGCCCTAGACTGTTCTTAGGATTATGACTTCTTTAAAGCCTTAGGTACATGTTGAGAGGTGGGAGGAGAAAGAGAGAAAGGAAAAGCAAGAGCCTTTTGAATTTTGGACTCTTTCAGGAGATCTGTGCTTAGAGGAGGGTAGCACTAGCTAGTCCAGGTCACATACCCAGATCATCAGCAATGGGGATCAAACTTCAGTAGCTAAAATAACAGAAAAGTAGTATATAAAGGAGAAAAGATGCTATGTTTCCACAGACAGGGTGCCGAGTTATCAAAATAACAGATTTCCATTACAGAATGTCTACTTTCATACGGGTGCAGTGATTCAAGGATTTGGGTAGTTCATAAATTTAAGTACTAGTGTTTCATTTCTAGAATGCAAACTTGAGGTTGACCTCATCTACGTGAACATTAAGTAATGCAAGTATCATATAGACCTTTCAGAGTTCAAAGAGGGATAGGTGAGGCAGGTCCAGCAACACCATAGCCAGTACTAATTAGCCAGTACTAATTTATATACTGAATTATTTATGGGCTATGTAATTACACAGAAATCCTTTTTTTAAATTCATTTTCCTGTATAACCCCCCCCCGCACACACACACACACACACACACACACACCCTTTGTCTGTGGAATTCTTCAGTACTCCTTTGATCTGCGAGGCTGATTTTTAAAATTAACATTGCCTCTGATTTTTAAAATCTTGTTTTCTAATGGTGAATATAATTTATCTTATACCCCCAGTATGTAAAAAAAATCTGTTGAGTACATGTATATTGCAACTGTACACACAGACTGTCATGTAGTGTGCAAATGTTATTTACTGTGCAAGTATTTTTGTTCATTCATCATCCAAGGCCTGACTCTGAGAAGAATGTATTCTTCAAAAAAAGGTAGAGAACATAATTTTACTTCAAAAATTTGCCAGGTATAATTTTACTCTTACCAATGAATGCTACAAAATTTAGACCACCTTTGCAAGGTGTGAGTTCTATAGAGTTCATATGTATGTGTTCATTGAAGACATTTATACAGATTAAATTCCACCTTTTTTAGTAGATAATGTGTCCTAGTTATATGTACTTTTCATCTAGCAGTCAATACTTAGAATTATACTTGATTTTTGAAATCAGCAGAATTTGGAAGAGAAACCTCATCAAATCTTGAACTTGAACCATTAAAAAATGGATATTTGCAACCTACTGCCAAGATCTCAGTGGCGATGCTAATTAATAGTTTGTCTGCTGTTGAGAAATGTGTGAGAATGGGGAGGCAAGAAGGTGAATAAGGGGTGAATTAATCATTTTAAGTAGATAAGACGGTTTTTCTACCGACCCAGCTAAAAATAAATAAAGGCAAGTCCTAAAGTGTTTTTAACCCAAATGCACACTATGAAACCAGTCGCCAGGCAGGAGAAAGTCTTCACAGTGGTCATGCTCCGAGAATCTTAGGATAGCAAATGACCTTTCTGAGAGGTTTGATGTGCCCTCAAATAGGAATGTGGATATTTTTGCTTTTTATTCTCCCCAACTGTCCCTTTTCCCTCAGAGGGAAAAACGCGGGCCTAGTAAGAGAGACTGTTTTACAGGTTGACCGTGGTGAGCACTTTAGTGATTGAGTGTGGCCTACCTCCTCGGTTAAGCAGAAAGATCAGCTATCAGCCACATGGCACCACTTATATCCAGTTTTTCCATTGCTGTTCTACCAACACAAAATCAACTGAAAATAGTGTCTGTCTTGAGAAACATTGATCTATCTTACTACACACACATTTTTCCCTATCTCAAATTCTGTTTTTTAAATTGCAACTACTTGTTGGAAGCCTGTTCACTGGATCATGTCACTCCTATCTGTACATAGGATTCTTAGGGCAGTGAGCTTCAGGAGGGACTGTTGGTTTACTTTGAGGTTCTCAAGTTGAAATGTAAAATCTGCCTCAAGCATGATAGCATGTATTACATATTTGTCATTCTTAGGGACAGCCATTGTGGCAGGATGGGAAGACACTGAGGGACAGCAGAGTCTCTACCCTATGCAGGCTTCCTGTCTTTTCAGGAGCTAGGAGAGAACATTTATATCTTACTGTCAAAAACCCTGGAGACACCTTATTCTTATTTTGAAATCATTCATGTACTTTATCCGTAGTGCCTAGGCCAGTATGTGGCACAAAGGAGATATTTTCTTTCCTCATGAAAGAAGGAAAGAAAAAAATTTTATTATGTGAAGGAGTTAGAAATGTTAACTATCTGATTGGATTATTATACACAGTCAGGGTGGTGGCACACATCTGTAATTCCAGCACTCTGGAAAGCTGAGGTAGGATATTTGTAGGTTTGGGCCAGCCTGGACAATACTGTATACATGTATCAAATTATTTCACTGTACTGTATAACTGAATACAGCTGAAATAATAAAACAGAAGCCCAGTGGTGCCATGCCTGCCTCCCAAGCACAAGGTCCTGAGTTTGATCCCTGGTACCAAAAAAATTAAAAAGCAAACTGTAAATGTTTTTTTTTAAAAGAGGAAAATCAACTATTGACAATAATACTGCCATACTTAAACTAAGATTCTTCATAGGATTTAATTTACTAGGTTTAGAATGCATCCATCTGATTTTTTTAGGTTAAAATTATATTTTAGATAATGAAGCATATCATAAAAAAGTGTTTAAAGGATCAGAAAGTCACTTAATATTCTAGCATATTTCCTATCAGCTTTTTCTGTAGTATGTATATATTTGCATTATATATATGTATACACATGAATCCATATATAAAATCTCTACATATATGTATATCACAAATATATAAAGAGAATTGTATGCTCTTGGGAGTGTGTGTCCATATATATATGTATGTATACACACTTAACTTATGCTTAGATGAATAATTTAACCTTTTAATGTCTTTGTTTCATCATCTGCATATGGGGGCAATAAGAATATCTGTTCCATAGTTGTTATGAAGATTAATTGAGTTTAAATATAAAATGCTTACAAAAGCACCTGGTACCTGGTTAATGTTATATATGTATTTGGTGTAATTATATTTAGGAACATATCACAGTAGTAAAATAACCTTATACATAAGCTTAGTGGCTGTACTATATTAGATGAATAGATGCCAATCATTGTACTTTTGATAATTTATGAGTTTCTAGTTTTATATATAGTGCCGCAGTGGCCATTCTTGATCCCATTTCTTACAGCTTTTGCTTAGCTTTGCTGCTCTTTTACTCTACTTGACTGTTGGTCTAAGATAAAACACCATAATGCAAGAAAAAAAAACCCATGCTATTGAAGTGAAATTAATTGGAAATAATCCCAGAGTTTTTCATTTAGGAAGGGAAAGTAAAGCAGACATGAGAAGTAGTCAGACCAACTTGGCAGGGAAAGCTCGGCATGATGGTGGACCTGGAGCAAATGCAAGTTATTAATGTCAAACAAAAAAATCACAAAATAGCCTATTCTGTTATTTTAAAAAGAAACAAATAAAACTAACAACAATGAGCTGGGCTTCCTGCTTCTCTTGACTTTTGTCACATGCTAGCCCAGGTTTACAATTTAGTCAGTTCTTTTTATGTTTCAGAATATGACACAAATAGCATGCCTAAATATTTTAATACAGACTTATCAGTACAGACATTTATTTCACATTTTCTATGTGCTGGCACTCAAAAAAAAAATGAAGTCAAAGATCATGCTTTGTAGGAATTCTCAACTGGTTGCAATAAACTATGATCTTCCAGAATAAGGGTATTTGCTAAACAAAAAAATTAGTTAAGGGAGCAAGGAAGCACTTCCTGCTTGGAGGACATAGGAACAGAGGCACAGATAAAAAAGCACAACAAAGGATCATTAAAGTTTACTTCCGTTTTCATTGATTGGATCCATTGTCTTGGAGCGCTGTACTTGGGAGAGTTGTGTGGTGTAAAAGCACTCTGGCCATGTAATTAGCTGGATGAACACATTGCCTCATCTAAGCATGCAGATCATTCATGGTAGCATATTTAGGCTTTGCTGTGATAACAAACTTCACATTTCAGTAGCAGAGCCTATAAAAGGTTTCTTACACAAAATCAGATGCAGATTCTCCTCCATTTAATCATGCTATTATTTCAACGTGCTGCATCAGTAAAGAGAAGGAAGTGTGAAAGTTATGTTGGAAGTTTTTAAGGGTCAAGTCAAAGATAACCACATGGTTCCCAGCCATATTTTATTAGTCAAAATAGAGTCACTTGACTCAAATCTGGTAGTGCGAGACTTTGGGAAATGTAGTCTATCTCTGTGACAAAGAAGAGATAAATACAGTATAACTTAGTGAAAATATTGTACAGGATGACCTTTCAATCTTCACCAAACTGTCCAGCTTCCACTCATTCTCAATCACTAGCCTTTCCCAGATTTTGAGATGTAAAATAAGACATCATTTTAAAGTGATGTTAAATTGAAAAGTTTAAGCAGCAGTTTCATGATATTATCTTTGAAAATCAAATATTGGGAAGCTTTTTATAGTTTTATAAAATGTGAGTCTACTATTGTGACTGTTCAATCATAGTGGTGCAGTTCTCCATGCAGAGAGATGCTCCTTGACTTATCATGTGATTATTTTCTACAAACTTATCATCAAAGTTAAAAATAAATTTAATACCTTTAAAAACCCATCATAAAGTTGAAAAACCAAGGATGCATCATTAAGTCTATTACTTGATTATTTTAGATTATAATTCCACATTTTAGCAGCTTTTTTTTTTTTGAGCCTTTGGAAATTCTACTCTGCCAGTCATTCAGGCAAAAATCAACCTTGTATTCAACCTAGATTTCTTTTTAATACCCTACCTTAAAATCTGTTAATAGCAAAGTCTGTTAGCTCTGCTTGTGACCTGTGTTTAGCACTCTGCCTCTGTTGGTGTCAGTCCAGATCAACACCTATCCTGAATTATTAAAATAGTATATTAATAGTCTTTCTACTTCTTAACTTGTCTCACTGTGTTGAGTGACCTGTATCAGTTATCTATTGCTGTATAAGAAATAACCCCAATATTTAGTGATTTAAAACAAATATTTTACTCTAATAGCCTTTCATCAAAAAGGCCTTTGCTAACTAACCCATGAAACGGTATCCCTCTATCATACACTGTCCCTTTACCCTGATTTATTTGCATTATACAACATTTGAAAGTTCTGATGATTTAGTTTGTCTTCCTAAATTTAATTAAAAAAATTTCTTTTTTGGTACTGGAGATCGAACTCAGGTCCTTGCGCTTGCACATCAGGCAGTGAAATTTAATCAAATTTTATAAAAAGACATTTTGTCTGTTTTGATCCGTTCCATCTCAGTACTTATAAGTGTGGTTGATATATCCTGGTTTGAAGAATAAGAAATTACTGTAAAATGCATCTTATTCTAGAAGGTAAATAAGTACCTATTTAATCAAGAGATGAATAGTGGATGAAACTTTGGCTTAGGTCTCTCAAAAAATAAAAACCATCCATTTTGTAATTGGATTGGTATGGAATTCCAACAATGGTATTGTTGTTTAAAAATCCCTAAAAACAAATAACCTTTTTGGTATTCTCTTCTGGTTTCTAGTTAGGGAGTACTGGGGTGAATGTTGCACAAGATTTCAGAAATTGCGTCTTAGCTCAGTAGCACCATGCCTGTCTCACAAGTGTAAGGACCTGAGTTCGATCCCCAGTACCAAAAAAAAAAGAGTAAATTTGACGCCTTTAAAAAAATTTTTAAATGATAAACTATAAATAAAAAAGGTTCAGTATTTAGTTACTTCCAATTTAATCAAGTCCTGGTACAAACTGCCTTATAAATTAACCTTAATGAGGTAAAAAATAATAAGTTTTACACATGGACATACAATTCACTCTTTCTCCAGGTACAAACATAGCTTTAGAGTCCTATTTTGAGTTTTGGCATATTTGATTTATAAATATAGTATTTGATTCATAAATTCACTGACCAATGCAAACTGTTTCAACAAAACAAAAAATTTTATGTCATAGACTCCTAATGAAAGGGAAAAATCAGTAATTAAATGTCTTCCAATGTAATATTGTCATAATGCAGAGTATTTTTGTAGCCTTTATGTTTCAGTGCCTTGTGAATGAGTATGAATATTGCAAAGAATTCTACAAGGACCTGTTACTTTCAACCTTGAATTTAATTTATATAGCATCTTCCCAAACCAAAAGATACAACACAAAGGCAATGATACTTAAGCAATTTATGGTAAAGCAAAAGGGCATGGAGCCTGAATCTTGTGAGTTGTACAAATAAGAAGGCAAATAGAATTACAGTGCTTGCCCTTTGATCTCACCCAAGACAGTGGATGTCACTGAGGTGCACCTAATTAATAAAGGATGCTATTCTGAATGTGGATCTCAATGCTAGCAACTAAAACCACATTGATGTTTTTCTGAAAACAGTGCATGCATTTATATAGAACAACAACAACAAAAAAACCCCCAGGAAAATAAATAAAATGTTTAAAAGTTCACGTGAGTACTGGTTTAATAAGCCTCAAGTTTCCACTACACAATAAATAGTCACATAAGTCAAATTTTCTCTTTGCTTTAGAGCTCAGTGTTGCTTTATCTTCATTTCTAATTCTAATACAAGCTCCTTGGTGCTCTGCAATCTGTGTTGTGTGTTGGGGGTGGAGAGAGGTCTGGCCTTGGGGTCAAATGTTCAGAGTTTCATTCTTTGCCCTACACACACCCACAGGAGGAAAGTGCTCAAATTATGCAATTTGAGTATTGATACTATCCTGACCTTCCTATGCTTAACTCACAAGACTGTTGCAGGTTATTAAAGTGAGAAAACATGTGTAAGGCACAGAAATTTTGTCATATGAAATACTCTGAATTCTAATGTTAATTAAATATTAAACTTATTGTGTATGTATTTGTAGCTCATGTAATAGGTAATTTATGTATAGATGTCTTGGCCCAAGGATTGAAATATAACTCATAAAAGTATTTTGCTTGGGCAACACAGAGCTGTTAGGAAGTGTGAGTTTGAATGTCTTTGGATTAGGGTTGCACATTTTAGCAATTTGCAGCAAAGTTTCACTCCTTATAATTTTATAAGGGGCAGAAACTCATCTTGTGCCTTGGGAACCCTCACTCCCACAGATTGCCATGACTTTGACTTGACTTACCTTAAATTCCTTTAGAAGGCTGGTTACTCAAGCCCCAGCTGTCACTGTAACTCTGAACCTTAGGTTCAGTCTCCTGAGGATGGTGAAAGCTCTTGCCCAGCTTCTCCCTCTAAGAAAGAAGTCATCTTCTCACCTTTTCAGCTTTCCCAAGAGTCCTGCTTAAGTCTCTGGAAATGTTAGTGGGGAAATTGATGTGGAGTTTTGGGCTTACCTCTGGGTCATGGCTGCCTTGGTACTTCGCCAGCACCTTGAAACGCAAAATGATGATCATCATTATAACTACAGTTTTTCAGTTTTCTAAACCTTGTCAGCAGAAAAAAAAATGTTCTCTCCAAGTCAGACCACCATCTAAGGAAGAAGCCTTCCATATCTTTCTAACTGTGTCAGATTCACACATTTATTACCAGCCTGACCCTCAACACATTCCATGTGGACACTACCAATGGAACTGATGGAAAATATTTTGGTCATGCATAATGACTTTTCTCTTTTGTACACTCCCAAGTTCTTATTTATCATTTCCAGTCTCCATTATGTGAAAATTTTATTAACAAATATTATAGTAGAAAATTTTTGTAGCAACTAATGACCTATTTATTTGTTTTAATATTCCAAAATCAGATATTTCTAGAAACTCTAAATTTATTTCAGGATTAAAAGCAATCAAATGACATCTGTTTTCCAAAGCTGTAATATGATCTGTTAAGAAGTCTTTGGTCTAGATTAAAATGATTAAAATGAATAATTGATAATTTGAAATAGGAAGAAGAGGTCCAAAAGGGTAGGAGAAGTGGGAGGGGAAGGGGAAAGGAAAGAAGGGAAAGGAAAAATTATGAGAAAAGGAAAAAATGGAAACAAAGTCTTTGTAAATAGGGAAGTATGGAGCGGGTGAAGGGAGGACAGGTAACGGGGAAAAATAAGAACCAAGATACATTATATACAGGTACAAGTACCCAGTAATAAATGTTAATCTATTGTATACCTGAAATGTACCAATAAAAGAATTTAAGAAGAAGAAAAAAAAGAAGCCCTTGGTCTAGAGATGAGAAGACCAGATTGAAGCTTTGCCTCAGTTAGTTGATATTCTTAAGCAAACCACTTATCTCTGGACATACTTGGCTGACTATAAAGTATGTCCAAAATTCTATAATTCTGAGGAGAGAGAACATGGGCTATGGGGTGAGGGATACAAAGACTGACAGAAGATCCACACCTACTTGGGGCCATAGTGTTATGACTGACTTAGTAGAGCAGTTTTCCCCTTTACAAGTGATTATATATGTTATCTTCTCATATTGAAAATATTTCAGTAATTACCCACATCTTCAATTTCATTTAAAATAATCATGCTTTAAATTTTTCTTGTTATCCTGCAGTTCTTCTCACAAATAAAATGGGTATAAACATTCAAATCCTGTGGGTCTAGTAAGAGCTGTAACTTTGGAGAACTATGTTAAGATCTCTAGTTTTAGGCTGTTCCCTTAGTACAGTGGTGGTGAACCTATGGCATGTGTGCTGCAGCAGGCTGTTTGTATCACTGAAAGTTCTGAAAGGTTCTCCATCACTGCCTTATAAATAAGAGATTTCTTAACTGTCAGGAAGAAGTCCTTCTTCGCAGTCTCCCTTGCTTCACTGCTGGCAGCACCCTGGAGCTGTTAGGCATTACAAGACTGGAGTCTCAAAGGGAACCCAGCCCCAGCAAAACTGGCCTTTCTTCCACCAGCTCCTCTTTCCAGCTTTCGGAGTTGCAATTTGAGATAAGCTTCCTTCTAAGAAACTTAGAAAGGGGGATGGGGAATGTGCTCTTTTGCCTTGTTCTGTCTGGAACAGGTCAGAGTGGAATGACTGTGGTGTCAGGGTTAGGGGAAGCAGTGGAAGGGAGACAGCAGGAAGGAAGGGATAATTTAACTGAACCCAAGTTGAACCTTTAAGCAGTTCAGTTCAGGGACAATACTGACGTCAAAGCTGTTTCTTATTTTATAAAAGCCAGGCTGTCTCATAAGTAGCCCCCTTACCTTCTGCCAGTCCAAAATGTATGGTCGTGACCTCTTGGCTGATTGCTCATTATAACCTTAGTTTAGGTAAAGGTTTTCTTACTGTAACTTATCCTTTTTCTCTTGTAATATAGGTTCTCAGTATTTTTTACATGGAGGCCCAGAACAGGAGAGGTAAAAACCTTAAAAAAACACATTTGATTACTTTTTTGGGGGGCGGGGGGGGGTACTAGGGATCGAACTCAGGTCCTTGTGCTTGCAAGGCAAGCGGTGGAACCACTGAGCTAAATCCCCAGCCCCACATTTGATTACTTTTATATCCTTACTCCATCAGATTTTGTATCTTTTTTTTTTTTTTTAAACCGGAGATCGAACTTAGGTCCTTGCGCTTGCGCAGCAGGTGGCGAAACCATTGAGCTAAATCCCTGGCCCCTAGGTTTTGTACCTTAAACACTGTTCTGTAGTGATTTCGTGTCTTTACCAAACTTAAATTAAAAATTACTTTCTCTGCACTGTGTAAACTAGCACAAATAAAAACAATTTTTTAAATGAATTAAATTAAACTTAGAAGAATTGCTATGGCAGTCAATTCCATAACTTTGTCTGCACAAGATAAAAAAAACTCTCTATAATTGTAATGTACAACGAGCCTAATGTGTAGGTATGAATATATTATTTTTTACTTTTCTTTCAGATTTTAGTTATATAACATAATATTTCTGCCAGTTTAAATCTTTGCCTACCACTATACCTGATACCACTGTATTGGAAGCAGCAGATTATTGTACGGATTCACACTGAGCTAAAAGAGAATTGTCTATCTGGTTCCACAAAAGTGGGTACTTTTGCATGTATTCCATCTTTATCCCTCACAGATTTCAGTGAGGGAGTTTTGTGATATCCTAGAAGATTAAAGTGATACTGTGGGAGATGCTGTGATTTCCCTAAAGACAGTTCTTCCAGGACCAATTTCCATGACACTCTTCTGTGAATCCTCTTCCATTCTTCTCTAGATAGAAGTAATCATTTCTTCCTTTAAAATCACATATAATATTGCCCACATTTTTCCTTGATATATATGCAGTTCTCACTTGTATTATTATCTTTCTGACCATATCTGTCTTATCTGTCTCCAGCCTTATCCTTGTCTCAGTGTGACCAGCAAGAACAAGGCTATGCATTCTCTCTCTTCTTGCCTCCCCCAATGCCCAACATGCATTTTCCTATTTATAGTAATGACTCTGTTCATGTTCCTTAAATTGAATCAAGTTAACCTATATCTGTTCCATTATTATTTATTGATTCCTTCATTCAACAAGTATGTGTTGAATGCTGATAAAGTGGCTGACAAGGTTTTAGGAATATAGGAATTAATAAAGCGGATAGAAATCCCTGGTTTCATTAGACTTACATTCATTCTAGTGAGGGGAAACAAGCCAAAAAGAGAATAAGAAAGCAAATTACATAGATTTACCAGATGGCAGTAATGTTATGGAGAAAAGTAAGGCAGGTAAGGAAAAAGTTGGAAAGAGGTTGCAGTTATAGAGTGGCCATGGAAGACCTTGCCGAAAAGGTGATATTTGAATAAAACCTCTAAAAAGAGGTAAGGGAGTAGTGTATGTGTGTGTGTGTGTTTATTAATGCAAATTTATCTTTTTTTTTTTTGGTACCAGGCATCAAACTCAGGACCTTGTACTTGTAAGGTAAGCAGCGGAACCACTGAGCTAAATCCCGGCCCCAAGTTTATCATTTTTAAATGCCAACGCCAAAGATCAGAGGATTTCTCCATCCAGTTGTGGCTATATTTAATTATTACTGGATAGGATCTGAGTGATTATCTTGTTCTGCCTCTTTTTCCACTTTATACATGGAGAAACTAAGGCTCAAATAAGCTACATAACTTTATTATTTAGCCTTATATTGACCAAAAAAATCTCAGTAGCCTGCCGAAAATGCAATTGAAAACGATAATCCAGGTCATCGGTCATCTGTCCATCTACCCATCCATCCATCCACTTCCTTAGCAAGCTCTCATGCCTATTCCGGGAGCTACTACTCCAAAGCTAGAAATAATATCATAAAATAGACACACCCTTTGTGGCTTTTATTCCCCAAATAGATCAGTCTCATGCTTAGAAAATCCAGTGTATCTAAGGCAAAGTATGAATTCTAATTAAGAGCATCATTCTTAAGGTATGGAGTTGGTCAGAGCTCTGAATCTTCACCAAATCACTAGAAAGAAAGAGGCATCATTTTAGAGAGAAAAAAGTTAATTTGTTCTAAGTAAAGGACGTGGAGGAGATTTTTGTGTTAATCAGGCAAGCATGATTGATATCACTCAAGCTGGCTTGGAAATTGCACAATCAAAATTAGTCAAATAATTCCACTTTAACATACAAATATAATGTCAGTAGTGAAAACAATAATTAAGCTTCATTTCATTTTAGACACGGACAGAGTAAATGTCTACATGTTTCTGGATTACATTGGCCCAAGATAAACACTGATCAGGAATTTGAAGATACTTTAGAAGTATCTTGGTACATATTACAAGCTGATTTCACATTGTAAAGTATTACCAATATGCAGGAAATCTTTTATTTTTAAAGCAGTTTGTTTCTTATGAAACAGAAAGTGGCTCAGAAATCTATCTGACTAGCAGAATTACCTGGGAAGTGTTTAAAAAGCTATTTTTTTGGTCCCATACCCAGATGTTTCAATTCAGAAGATCTTGAGTAGGGCAAAAGAATGCATGCTTTTAACAAGCTCCACATGAATTCAGATAATCAGCCAGATTCAGAAAGTACACTAAAGGGCTTGGTATTCCACAGGACTGTTAACTGCTCACTTCTAGATATTAGACATTTGAATGATATACTGATTTCAATTTTAACTGTCTTATACATGTGAAAGACCTGAAAAGGAAAATATCCTATATCATTCCTTCTACAAGTTGGCATATTTTGACTTTCTAATGAGTGAGCATCTAACTATTAAGTTGTTTGAGATCATTTACATTTCTTTTTCTTTAGGTGGCAGGAAAAATGAAACCTTTTATTTATAGGGGAAAAGTAAATAAAGTGATTGATATCCAAAGCCTGTGCTCGTAAAAACAGATTACGGTAATGCCTCAGTTCACATACACTTCTGTTGGTGAACAATTCAGTTTGCAAACAGAAGCAATTCAGTTTGTATGCAGAATTTTGCTTCTGTTCACAAACTCTGCATTGGTTGATGAACACAACCATGGTCATCTTCCCCATAGTTCTGAAATAAATCAAGTTCATGAACTGAGGTACCACTGTATATTGATTGTTATTTGACCTTACTGTACATAAACAATTTGGTGGAAACATCTGAAAAATGGTCACAATGCCAAATGAGAGACTGATCGTGAGGTGCTTGGCATAGTTTCTCACACTCTAGTTAGAACTGTTAGATAATAACAGCTTCTAGTTTTTAAGAATCTCTCCAATATCTGTCTCATTTTAATAGTTGGCTAGAGCAGACACATCAAATAATTGATGTACTGTACATGGAGAAAGGGTAGATGGGTATGCAAGGAACTTCAGGGAATTGTTTCATGTAGCACAGACTCACTGTAGTATTGCAGACCTGATTGGTTCTACTGAAGCCCTTAGCCCATTTGAATCAACAGAGACCTGTTGATTGTTGTAGACAACACTGTCTTGAAGAAATGACAAGTGGTCATATCAGGTCTGGAGTTAACTCAGGGTTTAGGAGAAACTTTAGCAAGAAGATTCGAGTTTAGTTTTGCTTAAGAACCTCAGAACTACATATCTCAGAAGGAATCAGAAATTCATTTAGGAAGATAACTCTTGGAACCACTTTTGGCTCCCTGAAAAGATCATTTGGTGTTAGGTGAATTTTTGGTGCTACTGCCTCAGCCATATATGCTGCCATTGCAGAGGTCTCCAGAAACACACTTGGTTTCACTGAATCTATGCTTAACAATTATCTTGATCTATTCTTTCCTGACTATTAAGCATCTTATTTGTAACTTTGTGATTAATTTTCCTGTTTCTATCATTGTTCTGGCATGAAAAACCGTGTTTGGTACTGTTTTCTAGGCCCTGACCTCTGACTTGGATCCTGAACCACTTTTGCCCTCATCTCTTTGACAACATCAGAGTCATCCACTCTAGGTAAAAAAGAACTATCCAGCTCTAGGTAAAGCTAGCCTGAAGATTGCCTTGCTAAAGGGATTAGAAAGAGAAGTAAGGGTTGGAGTAAAGAGGGTCCAAATGCTGACCAAATAACTTTTTCTTTCAACTAGGCTCCAAGGTTAGGTGGGGGCAACTGGACTAGCTCCTTCTCTCTACATCAACAGGAACACAACTAAAAATGTGACAGGAAAACAACTAAATATGGCTTAAACATAACAGGAAATGTTTTAACTCACAAAACCCTAAAGTTCAGGCTAGAATCAGCTTCAGGTATAGTGCAGGTGCTTATAAGATATTATAGAATTAATCTGCCTTTCTCCCTCTCTCAATTCTGGATTGGCTCTATTCTCAGAAAGGTTCTCTACTCATGTGAGAAAATGGCAGCCAGAACCATAGACTTTTCCTATCCCAATACCAATGCAAGCAGAAACAGAACACTTTTCTCTGACTGTTATGTAGTTTAGATCATTTTGTGAAATTTTTCCCAAAAGTGGCTTCAAATTCCACCTGCCCTTTTTCACTGTGATTTTGTCTCTTTTCCCCTTAAGAAGTAGAGTCTATTTTCCTTGCCTGTGAAATAAAGCTGGTTTTTTGACTAACTTGGATCAGTAGAAAGTGCCAAGGTAACACTGTGGCCATTCTGAACCCACATCTCAAGTGTTTTGAAAGCTTCTACTTCCATTCCTTTTCTGCCTTGAACCTCCATATACTGAAATTTAGGCTTTTCATGAGAAAACAGGCCACTTGTAGAAAGAAGGCCTAGAACAGTGATGTTAACCACCGTTTTAGAGCTTTCAGTGATACACACAGCCCGCTTTGGCACACATGCCATAGGTTCACCACCCCTGGCCTAGAAGATAAGAAACAATGCAAAAATAAAAGTCTCAAAGAGGACAGCAGAAGTTCCCTATGGGAACTGTCCCAGTGGGGACAGCCTGCAGCAGGCTCCAGACATGTGAAGAAATGTTTTCAAATTTCCTGTTGAACCCAGATGCCAGCAGGCAGCTGAATGAGTTAGTCTAGCCATTGCTGAGTGGAGTAGAGATGATATAACCCCTCTGAGCCCTGTTCAAACCCCTGACCCACAGAACTGTGAGCAATAACATGGTTATTGCTTAACAATGCTAAGTTGTGGAGTAGATTGTTTTCTACCAATAGAGAATTGGAATGGTCATGTACCCCCCTCTTTCCTTATGGTAGAGGGTGAGATCAACCTTCCTGGAAACATAGACTTGACAGTAGGGACTGTGTGACCCCAGGAGAAATGGGATATGAACATAGGAGTAATTATACGGATAAAGCCCTCAGATGTTCACCTTTCCATATGCTTTGGTTATTGTTTTAGTTACTTTTTTTCATTGCTGAGACAAAATACCTGACACTCACAAGTTAAAGGAGGAAAAATTTATTTTGGCTCACTGTTT
Organism: Heterocephalus glaber; assembly: GCF_000247695.1. Next base: position 2,903,777 of record NW_004624788.1, read on the forward strand.
GTAAAGGTTTCAGTTCACAGTTGGCTGGCTCCAAGGCAAGATGGCATGGGAGAGAGGCATCACAGAGGAAAAACAGTCCATGGCAGAGCAGACAGAAGGCAGCAAAGCAGAAGCCTCCCTTCTTTCTGTCCCTTTATATTCTTCCAGTCTACAAGCCTATTGATTGATGCCACCCACACCCAGGGTGGGGCTTTCATTAGCCACACCCAGAACTATGCTAAACCAATTTACTCATCACACATCCTTAACCCGTACTCAAACACCCTTGATCCAGCCAGCTCGGAAAAGCCTCACTTATGAGCACACGAGGCTTTAGGCAGACATCTAGATACAACCAATAACAGTTATATTTCCCTCTCTCTATTACTTCTGTTTCTATTGGAATTTATGGAACCCACAAATAGTATGTCCACATCAACTTCCTTTTTGTATTTCTCTGAGACAGTCAAAAGTATTGTTACAGAACTTTGATGCACAAAATTATTAAAAATACTACATAAGCAAGACACAGTGGTCCCTACCTTTAATCCAAGCCACTCAAGAGACTGAGACAGGAGAACTTCAAGTTCATAGCCAGCCTAGACAACTTAGTGAGACCTTGTCTCAAACAAAAAATAAAACAGGCTAGAGATGTAGTTCAGTGTGAAGACCTTGGGTTCAATCTCCAGTACAGATAAAAACCAAACTGTATAAATTATCTTCAGGCTATGCATATAAGGTGTATATGAAATATAAACACATTTCAGATTTAGACTTGGATTCCACCCCCAAGATAGCTCATTAGACATATACAAATTTTCCAAAAGCTGAAATACTTCTGGTTGTAATATGTCTAATAAAAGATACTCACCTGTACCAACTCATGTTCAGGAAAAGCTGTTGTATCACTGGGGTTAAAATGATATTTCTCAGCCTTGGCACTGTTGACATTTGGGGCTGCATAATTCTTTGTCAAGGGCATTCCCTTTAATCTGTAGAATGTTTTGCGGCATCCTTGAACTCTACCCACTAGATTCTAGTAGTACCCACACCTCTGCCCTGTGAGACCACCAGAGTGTTTTTGGCTAATCTCTGCTGGGGTAGAATTGGGGAGTGAAGTCATCCAAAGTTAAGAACTACTGTTTTGTAATGGTCAGATATCTTACTTGTGACATCTGAAATACTCTCTAATTGAAATATCAGTTAAAATAATCATCATTTTTTTCTACAAAGCAGAGGTTCAGAAGAAAGTACAGTGGACTAAATCATCTGACAATAGGATTAAGTGCACCAGAACTGTAACTTTACTTTTGGGGAATTTAACTTAATTTCTGTTGTGAGACCCCCCTCCCCAGCCTCATTTGCTAGGAAGGCAGAAGCTTCATCTTCAGTATTTTCTCCTCCACCTTTCAGGAATGCCAAAATTGCAGGGATACAGTGCCCAGGAATCAGGTACAATTTTCTGTGAGAATTTCTATTATGTGCTCTTCTCACTCTTCTGGATCACACAAGTAATAAATGTTGGTCATAGCTAGTCAGACACTAGCATTTTATTTATACTCTCCCATTCAATTCTCTAACATCTCTAGCTTATGAGAAGGATTGTCCATTCCAAAAGACTAAGGCAGAAGTTGGGATTCTTCTGACCTCAGCTCTGAGGGCACACAGTATCATTTCCATTTCATTTTATTTGTTATAAGTGAATCACTAAAGCCGGCTCATGTTCAGATAGAGGAGAATTAGACTTCCACTCTTGGTGTGGAGTGGCTGGGTCACATTGCAGAAGAGCGCATGGGATGGGATTTATTGTTGCTGCTGTTGCTGGAAAGTAGAGTTCACCACATCTATGTTTGGGTGTCATTTATAGGTTGCCCCCCAAAAACCTTTCAGAGTCTAAGCCCCCAACTCTTTAAAATAAGAGCTGAACTCAATTATGATTTTCTTTTCTGTCTATAAATAAAATGTTCATCATGTTTCCACATAGACCCCACATAACCCACGCTGTGTCTTTCCAAGGTTTAAGTAAGTCATTCATTGTGTTTTTCAAAAAAAAAAGAAGAGAAAGAAAAATTCTGCCATTTTGATGAATCTGCCATCAATATTAATCCAAATATAAAATGCAGAAGTATTCTAAAGGTCACAGTTCCCCTGGAGCATTGGCTTATCTAGAGAATTTTTATATAATAGTCTAAGAAAGCAGTATACCTGATAACTCTCTTGACATCAACTATTTGATTGATCAAATACCTTTGTATTTAAAGATGATTATCTGTATGACAGGAGATAAGGTAGAAACAGAAAGACAGCTTGTTAATACTGTGTCAACTGTAATTCATTTAAGGTAGAATAAAAGGCATTTTTGATAAGTACTACTGAACTTAGTGTTTCTGAATTAGGGCCAATCATTTCATTTTACAGTGGAAAATCACAGTGAATAGTCCTAACCCTTAATATTATGGTCTGAATGTTTGTGTTTCCCTGAAATTAATATGTTGAAGCTTAAAACCCAAAATAATAGTACTAACAGGTGGGGTTAGGGTGGGGGCTGGGACATGAAGACCATGCTCTAGTGAATGGTATTAGTGCCCTCATAGAAGAGGTCTGAAGGAGGCTGTTTTCCTGTTATTCCATCAGAGTACAGTGGACGCTTGACTTACAAACTTGTTTGTGAGAATGGTTGTAACTCATGTTGGTCAATTGAAGCCTCAAGCTCCTCTACACAGTCTTCAAAGTTTCTCTCCTGTATCAGGCAGATTTCAGTCTCCTTAGAGAGACATTGGGCCAGGATTTCTCAACTCCATACAAAAAAGGATGTTGTAATGTTCCTTCCAGAACTCTTTAAGAGTTAAATCTGTATTTGAGACAATCTGGAAGCACAAGCAGCCAGCATTTGGATTGTAACTCAAGACTTTGGTCATAAGTTAAAACTAAAATTCTGGTCATAACCTAAGTTGTTTGTATGGCAGACCAGCCGTAACTCGAGGGTCCACTGTATGTGACAAGAAGGTGTTGTTTATGAGAAAACAGATCCTCGCCAGATACCACCCTTTCCACATCTTGAACTCTCCATCCTCTACAACTGTAAGACATAAACTTCTGTTTGTCTTAAGCCAACTTTCTGATATTTTGTTATAGCAACATAAAAAAACTAAGACCTTTTTCATGGAAAAAGACTGGAATTTTTTGAAAGGCCTACACTGAACATTGGACTGAATGGATGGCTAATAACTCCAAAAACAGATATTGTGCAGACCACAACAAATATGGCAAAATCAAATGTCTTGGAACTGTAGACCATCATAGGTAGTTAACTACATTGTTACAGTTGCCTCTGGTCTCTCATAAACTGGAAGCCAGTTGATCTCATTGTTTAGGCTGAGATCAAATAAGACAGGGAATAGGAAGAAAGACAAATCAGTTTAGATGGATTATTTAAAAAATTGTCAACAATTTTATCTTGACAATAGGCCCCAGAGTCTTAATGATTGAAGGCTGTCGCTAATAATAGGCAATTTTAAAAGATATTGACTTCTGTATCTTAAAACATAGGACACATGAGCAAATCCTATTCATTTAAAACTGGTAGAATGATGATAGTGTGTATCATTAGAAAAGTCATTGTGTGAGAAGTCAGAAAATTGAAACACTCAACTTTAAATCTGTGGCTCAGTCACCTGAACAACCACCATGCCCAGGCTGGTGTTTGCTAATATAGAAAATTACATGATTTGTTCCACCTCTTGGGTTCTGCCCTCATTATGTTGTCTTAAAATAGCATATTTCTGGGTGATGAATGTTGTAAGAGACTTTTGCAAGCACAAGCCCTGGAAACACATATTTTAAAACTTTCACTTCAGTCATTTCTCCTTGTACCATCTAGTTCAAGAGTTTATGTTACAAACACGTTTAAAAATCTAAAGACTCCAATTGAAGTCTGTTTACATTTATGAATGGCTTACCAGTACTTCCTGCTTAAACTATGAATAGAAGGAAAAACAGGACTTGTTTAAATATTGAGCACGCTCTAAAGTTACATGGCTTCAACAGAGAGGTGACTCCTGGGAAATCACCTTTTCATTAGAGCCACAGAGTTCCCATGTCAGACCTCATTTAAACATTTCACTGTAACATCCACTGAGCTCTAGTAGGCAGAGAGAATTTTGTGCCTACTATTGTTGAATATAATTGCTATGTTTTAAATGCCCTAAAAAATGTTGAATCAAATTTAGAACTATATTTGAGTATGATAGAAATTTGAGAGATAAAATAAGGAGAAAAATCCCAGCATGGTCATTAGAGAGGCCCTAAAGAAATAGAGTGTGATATGATATATGAAGCCATGTGTTGTCCATGGGACCAGGCAGGGAGTGGCATAGGAAATGTAGTTTATATATAAAAAGTTTATAGTGATACCAGATTCCCTTCAATTTTTTCTCCATAGGTTTATAATCTTCTAAAAATAATTCTTTGTAGCTGAAATTTCAGAAAGCTTAATTTGCATTAATACATGATGTTCTGTGAATGTGAATATCAGAGCTTTTTATCTGTGCCTCTGAGAGAAAGGCATAGACAATAATCAAATTCTGTAACTCTCTTAAAAGAAAAACAAATAGGATGCTCGTTTTCTTTCTCTTCTGCTGCAAGGGGAAAGTGGAGGAGGCTGAGGCATAATTCCTTTGCTGCTTAAGAAGATACCTACCAAGGTGTCCCAGGTGAAAGACAGGACATTTTAGAAAGCTGTTGTCTACCTAAAGCTGACCTATGCTGACCCTACTGAGCTTCAGCTGGCTCTGAGTTTTGTGAGCTCTTTCCATGGTGCCCACTTGCATCATAAGCAGCAGCAGAACTTAGAATTGGCCAAGAGATGGAAGAGTTGCCATCTTTCGTACTCTTTGGGGGAATCTCATCATAGTGTTCTTGTATATCTTTCTTATTGGTGACCTCTTCCAACTACCAAAGATAATGTGACTTTTTTTACTGGAGATTTTTACCCAAAACAAGCCCTTGGAATAAAAGATATAGATTTATACTCAAGTCTTCATAAAGCATTTTATGTATGGGGCAGTTTCATGGTTGCTTTATTTTTAACAACCAAGAATCCTATTTGGAGAAAACAGATTAGTCTAGTATACCCATTATTAATGGTGGTTTTGAATACCAAGAGAATTCACATGAAAAGAATTGCTGCCTTAAAAACAGGCAAAAAGATTTAACATGGTATTGGGTTTTATTGTTACAGGCTTTTGAAGATTGCTTTTCTTAAAAGCAGTAATGTAAGTACTTACATCATATAGATCATGTATAAACACCTAAGGATAAATAAGCAAGTCCCATATCCTAATATTTTGCAAATGAATGCTTGAGAGTTACCTCATATTTTCCAGTGCCACATTGTATATGAATCAGAAAAAGTGCAGCATGTCAGATGGAAGTAAAACGATATATTCTGGAAAATTCCTAGATGACGGAAGTGTGGTTCTCTTGTTGCGAGCAAGATGGTATAATAGATGGACATAAAGAGTTTTGATACTGTTGTTTGAAATAGGATGACTAGTATTTCTGGTAGTATATTATTAGTGAAATATAATTTTATACCTTAAAGAAAGAAATATGTATTTTACCATTCTGTCTTTATATTTTAAATTTCTATTTTCAAGTCCATTAAGTATTTTTTTCTGGTATTACCTGATTGGAAAAATAGAATATTTATTTATAGTCTTATTGGAAATCAGTTCATTGCCTATTCCTCCAATTAAATCAGCAGTACCCTGAGATCTCTGCTTGTAAATGAGCTCAGAACTGTCTCAAAACTATGAACTCACCAGAATAGCCATATGCTAATGGGAGCTGGAAGCAAAAGGTGAAGAGGAAAGAGGAGAAGAAGTAGAGTCAGGTAGGTGTATGGGCTGCAGCCTTTAGGACTGGGATTATGTACTCTGGTTATTACAACCAGGATGGGAAAAATAAAATCAAATAGTTCATCCTGGTGTTTTTGTTCACTTGAGAGCATTGTACACAGGAAAGATACTAATCCAATTTAATGTGCATTCAAATTCAGTGTTCCATTTGTTCAAAGGAAATAATCCCCAAAAATTGAGAACCTGAAATGGCTGCAAATACTGTACCAAGTGCCAAAGGACCAGTGTTGAGCCAGAGACACATGTCACTCTCTCCCATAGCCAAATATGGTGGTCTTACAGAACTGGTTCTAGCACATGGGTCCTTGGCTTCCAAGGTTCATGCTTTGTATTACTGAAGGAGGGGTGTAGAAGCTAACCATTGATTTACACCTAGGATATGTAAAATGTGCCTTCATTGATTTTATCAGTTATTTGATACGTATCAAAGTAGGTGCTAGTGAGTAATGCTCATTAAAAACTGTTTCCTGACTCAGAACTTTCTGTTTAGACTCAAGAGAGCAATGAAGACACTGACAAAGCAATGAAGAGAATCAATGGCAAAATTCTAAGAGAGATGGGCACCACAAGGAATGAGAATTTGTTACTGTTAGAACCTTTGGTAAATAGGATTTGAAATTATTGTCAGCACATAATAATTTTTGTGTGGAAAAAAACCCAAATTATTAATGTACAGAGCTGTAAGTCTTGACAAACACACAGCCAGCATCTCAGAAACTTTACTTGTCACCTTCCTTCATTATTCATGCCATGTGTAATCAGTTTAAAGATTTTTAAAGCCAGAGATTGTTTTATTTCCATTTGAGAACTTTATACAGCAGGAATCACATAGATTATATTTTTTATCAACTTTCTTCACTCAACACCACTTTTGTAAGACTCATCTCTATTTTTCATGTAGAAGTACATTTTACATAGTTAATATATACAGTATTCTATACACTTCAGTTTATCTCTTCTGTTAATGGACCAGTGAGTGGTTTCTAATTATTGTCTATTATAAATAATGCTCCTATGAACATTCTAGTCCATGTCTTTCAGTGAAAACATATGCTCATTTGTGGTGTGTATATGGAAGTGTCAGGAATGGAATTGTTAGATCAGAGTATATACAAGGGGTGATCAAAATATTCAGTGAATACTTAAATTTTAAAAATTTATTACAGTAAAATACACATTTTTATTAATACCCCTCAAAATACTCCCCCTCCCTTTAAACACACTTAATCCCATCATTCTTGCCACTTTCTTGAGCAGTCATGGAAGTCCTTTTCTGTGGGTCCCTTTACAAGATATAATAAAAAATAAGGTAAATGCTGATGCCAAGTATCATCCAATGGAAAGGCAGGCTCAGAGAAACATTATGGTGTGTCCTTATCCACCTTATTCATGGGATATGTTACTGGTTGACTTCTGGCTCTTCCTTAAAATCAAGATGACCAAGAAAGGCAAACATTTAGAATGGACTCAGGACGTTGAGGCAGCCATGTCAGTGCAACTAAAGATACTCACAAAAGGGGACTCTCAGAACTGTTCAGAAAGTTGTAAGAATGGTAACATAAGTGTGTGAAGTGAGGGGAAGTATTTAGAGGGATGTTACTAGCAATGTTTCTTTTACTGTAATTTTTTTTAAATTTAAACATTCATTGTACTTTTTTGATCATACATCCTATATGTTCCTGGCTAGCAGACATTGTCAAGCTGTGGGACTGGAGCAGGATTGGACAGTCAGAGCGAGTGAGCAGCTGGAGGAGAGGAACACAGTTACATCAGGAGTGGCTTGAAAGTGTGGAGTCTTGAAACTAAAGACAAAAAGAAGTCATCACCAGACTTTGAGCAGAGGAGAAGAGATGATCCATATTTGCTCAAGTCACTTGTGGTAGTGTATGGACAGCAAATTAGAAGGGGTGAGTAGGTGGAAGGAGGGAGCTGGATATAGACATGAGGCTATATTCATAGCCCAGGAAGACAGCTCTACCTCCTGATTAAAGAGGCCTCTTTCTGCACTGGCCTAGAAGTCCATAGTAGGCCTAATTTAATAGGCTGATATTATCACAATATTAAGACTTTGTTCTGTATGCCACTTATCCATTAATGCCTTGGGAACTGGACTTACTTCACAGTAATAGGAGGAAACCGGAGCCACAGTCTCAATGTTGGTCTGCCTAATCAAGAAACCTGTTTCATAATTTCTAAGCACTTGAGTAGATTAATTAACAGTTTAAATGATTACTTCCTTTTCTTTATTTGCTGAAGTGGAGATAAAAGCTGGCTTGGTCATCTTATTGATTAAATGAAGTACTGGGGCTAGTAGTTCAGTATGTTTCTGGGAACTGCCACGATCTACTGGTGTAGATGCAATTCGCTTCATTTAAAGACATGTAGGTGATAGGATTTTATCAGAAAAGGAACTGACCCTTTCTGCATACCAATCAAACCAGAGCTTGAGTTCCGAGGCTCTGGGTTACTAATATTAGAGTCTAGGAATGAGTCTCTGCCGCTGTGGTTAGTCATGAACATTAAATATATAAATGTAGCATAGTGATGTTTGCATACAAGACAGCTATGAAAGGACAAAGTGGCGGTTCTTTATGTAAAGTTATTTAGTTAAACCTCAGTAGATTATAACAGCTATCTAAACAGTCATTAAAGTGTCAACATAATGATCTAGAAATTAATTTAAAGTAAATTCAAAGTAATATATGCAGAAGTCTCTCAGTGTGGGTATTTTGTGAGCTGGGTGGAGAATGTATGTGAGCGTGACTGTGTGATGGTAGGGATGTTGTCCTCACTATCTGAGGTTCACCATTAACTGCATGTTCCTGGGCAGTTCACGGTCTCTCTCCAGGCATCAGTTTCTGACTCTGAAATGAAGGAATTGGCCTTGGATAATCCTTAAGGACTATCAAGCACTCATGTCTGAGTCCCCCATCAGTAATTTGTCATAATAACACGCTCTCCAATGAGCCCTCTGTAACAGCTGAATCTCTGATGCTCAAATTGGAAAATTAAAATGATTAAAACACAGAAATTCATAAAATGCTTGTAGTCCCAAGAAACACTGCATACTTTTTTCTTATCTAGCTAATTTTTGGTAATCATTAGATTTAACGAATACAACCAAATGCAGTAATTTTTGATATTGTTTATTGACTATTGGTCAATATAACTATCACAGAATACTTTGGAAATATTTCAGAGTGTGAATTGCCCTACCATTGAGACTCTGGAGATACAATTGCATTGTGCTCTTTAATCCATATAAACTGACATGATTAAAAGTAATAACATTTGAGAGTAATTATAGAGACTATCATGAACATTAATTAGGCAACAAATGGTGCCTGTGAGATCAATTTCTATTTGTCTTCTTTGCAGATAAGAGGCCTAGGATAAGTTTCTTATCAATAAAGCAACCTAAAATAGTCCCTAAATAGTAGAAGTAACCTAACTAACAGAGGAGAAAGCCATTAGAGAGTAATTGCAGCTGCAGCAAGATAAGAAATTAAATGAAATCTTGAAAGTGAAAAATAATAGAGAAAATGTCTGCCAAGGAAAGATCTAAGAATTTATATAAAAACTTTATGTTCCTCCTTTGATGTTCTTCTGAAATACAGTAATTATGACACATTTAACTACATAGTACTGTGAGATGACCTTTAAATGCAATGTAATTTTTTTCAAATGATAGCAAATATTAGTGGGAGGTTTCAGCAAATTATTTGATTAGTAACCTTGGTATCAGTTGATCTGGGATCAGTTGATCTCAGAACCTTTCTCCTTTTGACTTGTCTGCAGATATTAAATAATACCTGTATCATGTCAAATTCTATCGTGGAGACTGCCATGTAGAGTTCCCTGCTGAGCAAGGAATTGACCTTTGTGGGCTTGTAATCTTGAAACTAGATGATTCATTATTTCTTTTTGTATATATTCAACTGGTTGACGAGATGTGGAATAGGCCAGGGAAGTGGAAAAAGGAAAAAAGTATACCTTGCCGAGGTTACCCACACAGATACTGTACATCTCAGATGGGGATCTTACAGATGAGTAAAGTGACCTCCGTAAGTGATGGAGAAAATCTGGAGAGTGTGTTCTGTGTAGAGAAGCCAGCTGCCCAGGGGAAAATGGGATCCCTATGTTGCTTTTCTTCTGAGGTTCCAGGAAACTCAGAATCTCAAAGTTTTTAGAGTACTTGCTCATTTTTTAAAACTTAGGTAACTGTTTCAAACTACAAATGAACACTTTGTGGAATGAACAATATTTTTCAGTGGCCCATATGAATCCCATAAGCCTCATTTTGCAAAACCTATTATAAAAATAACATCTGGAGGAGGATCCTAGGCTGTGTGTCAAATTGCGTTAAATTGAACCACATTAAATTGCCAGTTTTATAGCTCAAAACATGATCAAATACCACTAATCTCCTATGATTCATCCTAATAGTTTACAGTTCCAGAAGATTCAGACTGATAGTCTGCATTGTCAGAACCAGTGTGTAAGCTGGATGAAATTTAAGAATAGCACAGTGAGATTTCAATTTTTTAGAGTAACCATTCTTATCCCCTTATACTGAAAAGTTTGGTAAAAGCTGTGATCCTTGTAAGACACCCACACTTTTGTGTAAAGTTGTGGCTTATGAGGAAAGGGGATTAGCAATCCTAAAAATCAAAGGTTCAGGTTAAGGACCTATGTGTGAGAAGATCCAAATACAGTGGTGTATTACAGTGGACCCTTGACTTACAAACTCAATCCATTCCTGAGAGCTGGTTGTAACTCAAGTTGGTTGTAAGTCAATGCAGCTGAGATCTGGATATTTACCTGAGTGCATGCTATAGATGACAAGAGACAGATGAGTCTTCCATTAACCTAATTAACCCAAGTTGTTCTTATGTCAGGCAGGTTGTAACTTGAGGGTCCACTATATTTTGCTAGGGCTACTGTAACCAAATGGTATAGGTTGAGTTGCTTTGACAACAATAGAAATTTATTTTCTCACAATCTTGGAGGCTACAAGTCTGATACAGAAGTGTTGGTATCTTTGGTGTCTTCTGGGGCTTCTCTCCTTTCTAATAGATGGCCCCTTTCTTGCCAGGTAAATTAACTCAATTCTCCTCTCCTCTCCTCCCCTCCCCTCCCCTTCCCTCTCCTCCTCTCCAGTCCTCTTCCATCCCTTCCCCTCTTCCATTCCTTCCCCTCCTCTTTTTCTTTATGCACTAACCCTGCTATCTCTTTGTATGTCCAGATTTCCTATATAAAGATGTCCGTTGAATGTATTAGGGCCCCACTCGTAGGATCTCATTCAATATTAATTACCTCTTTAATGATCCTATTGCCAAATACGATCATATACTGAAGTACAAGGAGTTAAAACTTTAAAACATGAATCTTAACTAGGATACAATTCAGCCCATAACAAGTCATAGGCTGGTAAAAATGTTTACAGGTACGTCTCTGAAGAAAAAAATTCTTATTTTGTAGTATTTGCCTAATTTCTTGGTGGAAATACTACCACCATGGTTGATTTTAGGTTACCAGCATGGCATTTCTGAATGGGGCATTAGGAGTACAGGTATAGTCATGGTATATCATTCTGTAGCAAATCCACCTTTCAGATACAGTAGTTTTAAGTAGCATCAAGAACATAGATAATAGTAAACTGTAACAAAATGATTAGGAATAGAATAAGCTTTTAGCTTTTAGTCTCCTTAGCAATATCATTTATTATCTATAAGTTTATAGAATTAATTTGTAGTAATTGCTGTGTTTAACATCAGCTAACAAATTCTTGAAAAATTAACAATGTGCTCCCAAAAGCAGTTCCAGGGCACTACTAGTCAAGTAACCCATAGGAAGATAATCTGGCCTTAGGGGGGAAAAAAGTAGCATAGTTCACTCAAAATTTCTAAAGGAACATCCATTGGACATAATGACCAACATGAGAAGATGTGTTTGGTCCCTCACAGATGATATAGTCACCCCATAAGATACACTTTCTGGAAAGAAAACAATAATAACTGTGTTGTGTTTAATAGTTTGTGATATCATAAGAGATTTCTATCAACATGGCTTTTCCTGCTTTCAAGCCTTAGAAGCATTTTTGATCACCCCACTGCAACACACAACTCAAAAGGGTTCTGCCTTCAGTTTGGTGGTTATGCCTCAGTGCGCACTGTATAATTTGACTACATGATACCAGGGTGCTTTGCTCTTGTACTCTTGAACGGACATTTAAAAAGAAAAATGGGTGCTTGTGTACTTAAAATGCTTTGGTATTCATTGGCTCTTGGATTTTTTGAACTCTTCTGCAAATATGCCTTTGTAACTATTTCAGAGTTTTTCAAAAATAGTTTTAGCCAGTACATAGTTATCTGCAAACTAAATAATCAGCTTATAACATGTCAGGCACACTCACTTCATTTTGATACCTTTACTCACAGCTTTTCGGGACATGTTCCCTGGTCCAGCAACATGAGCATCTTCTTGAAGCACGTTAGAAATGCAAATTTTTGCAGGATATTTGGCACTGTTTATAATCCCAGAACACTAGGAGGCTGAGTCGGGAGGATTGCAAATTTGAGCCCAGTCTGGGTGTCTTAGAAAAACTCTACCTCAAAATTTTTTTAAACAAAGGATTGTAGCTCAGTTCAAAGAGCCTGAGTTCAATCCCCAGGAAGAATAAAGGAGGGGGTATGGAGGGGAAAGACTAGGAAGGAGAAAAATAAATAAATGCAAATTTTCAGACCTTTAGACCTACGGAATGAAAATCTTTGTAATTTGTGTTTTAACAAGGCTTGCAAATGGATCTCACTCAGGCTCACTGGTCGGGGGTTATATTATAGAAAACTTAAGTGTTTGAGTCTTTGCCATCATTTTTGGCCGTGGCTCTTAAGAGTAAAATCTCACAACCAGTATTATCTGCATGGGAACTTTCTGGAGGGACATATTCCTGGGCCTTCCCCAGACCTTTTCCTTTAAGAATTGTCATATAACCGTAGATTGCTATTTAGTAAGGGGCAGGCCTAGGGAACATTTGAAATAATGTGCTTGCATAGCTCTCTTCAGGGTTGGGGAGGGGAAAACAGTCTTAGGAAACTCACCAGTTTGTAGGACAGTGTAGATTTTAGAAAAGGGAGAAGATGCAAAGAAAAAGGATTTTGTACTTTCAAATCTTAGGGTAAGGGGTAGTTGTTGGGAGAGGAAAGCTTGTTTAAGAGAGCTCTTTACAGGAAGGAAAAGGTACAGCCATCACACCTCCTTCCATACCTAGGGGAAGCTGCAGTGGTTCATCCTGTAACTTTGAGGATTCTTGTACCTTTCAGGAAAAGCAGTGGGGAATATCCTTTTCCTTTCTAGAAAAGCCCTGCAAAAGAACTGGCTTTTACTTGTCAAATTCTGGGTTCTTTAGAATTTACAAATGTGCCTGACCTTGTCATCCTTCATTCTGCCCTGCCTGACTCTTCTTTACATGCAGCTTTAGTCCACTGGAAAGAGCTGAACCTAAAGAGCCCAGACATATTCTCATCGCAACCTAGTGTTGGGGTCACTTCCCATTCTCCACAATCAAACACAAGAGGGGCATATTTTTAAATATTATTTTATTGGTACATTTTAGGTATACAATATAATGACATTCATCATTGGAAATTTGCACCTTTACATACTCTCTTGGTTGTTATTTTTCCCCCTTCCCCTCCCCTCCCTTCAGCCCCTCCGTCCTGCCCTATTTACAAAGACTTTGTCTCCATTTTTTCATTTTCTCATATTAACTCCATTCCCTTCTCTCCTTGCCCTAGCCCTCCCACTTCCCCTTCCCCTTTGCCCCTTTTGTTCCTATTTCATAGTATCTATTATACCTTTTAGTCTTGATTTACACTTTCAGTTTCTCACACCAGAGAAACTATTTGGTATATATACACGTGTGTCCTCTTTAGTTCACTTAAGAGTATTGCCTCAATGTGCATCCATTTAACTATAAATGTCTTAATTTCGCATTTTTCATGGCTGAGTAGTACTCTATTTTATTTTTTTAAAAGCCACATTTCCTTTATCCAGTCTCCAGGTGATGGGCAATTGGGCTGCTTCCAAGTTTAAGCTATCACAAACTGTGCTGCTATGAACATGGGTGCACATATATCACAGTGGTATGATTCTTTTAATTCTTTGGGAGAATATACCCAGCAGGGGAATAGCTGGGTCAAATGAGACTTCCAGTCCTAGTTCTTTGAGGTATCTGCATACTGATTTCCACAGTGGTTGCGCCAGTCTACACTCCCACCAGCAGTGGAGCAGGGTTCCTCTTTCCCAACAGCCCTGCCAGCATTTGTTATTGGTTGATTTCATGATAGCAGCCATTCTTTCTGGAGTGAGGTGGAATCTCAGCATTGTTTTCA